>JALRMM010000434.1:0-28335 GCA_026122155.1 Zymoseptoria crescenta
TATCGTCTTAAAGCTCCCTATTCGGTCCTCCGTAAGCCTCGATCCGCGCTCGATTGTTAAGAACTTCTAAATAAGGTACTTATAATCCTAGGGGTAGCTACTCCTTAGTAGTAGGGCCTCTCTCGCAAGGCACTTCTCTTTCTAGTTAAAGATCCCTCCGGGGCCCTTTCCACCTATCTTATAGATACTAGCCTCTATAGGCTTGACTTTGTCGGCTTTTCGCTTATACATAGTAAAGGTGTTGCCTACTACTGCGTCTACTTGCCGAGCTCGAATGTCCCGATCTATAGCGAGTATGTTAGACTATTCTAGAAGCTGGGACGCAATACGGGCTTAGGATTCGGTCTCCTAACACGTCCGTTTAGGGCTAAGTGTATATTCTTCTAAGGTAACTACCCTATACTCGTCCTAGGCCCTAACTTCGTCCTAAAAGCTAATCGGGTGTTTCCTAGACCGCTAGTCTAGTAAAGGCTTCGGAGCATCCGAGGGCTACACTAGTGTTACTACTACTTCCCCTTTCCTAGACTACTAGTCTAGAAAAGATTCTAGCTTCTGCGACTTAATCTAGACCGGCAGTCGGGTACCTAATGCTTGGAGATAATCCTCCGGGTAGTTAAATGTAGCTACCGAGTTCCCGGACTCGTGTCGGTAGCTTAGGCTTTTCCCGACTTTAGTATATAGAAGGATGCGGTTGTTCTATATCTCGGACCCGTACTCTCGACTACCGTTTATATAGTCGTTGTCCCGTCGAGCTAGGTAATAGTGCACTCTAGGGATCTATCGTCGCAGTTTTTCGAGATAAGGCGGACCTGTCTTACCTAGGGGCGCCTAAGTAGGAAAGGGGCCTATCTTGCAACGAGGAAGGATAAATAGGTTAGGACACCTATTACCTCGATAGGGACTTTCTCCGTAATCCCAAGGAAATTAGCCTATCTACTAACCGTGTTTATAGTAATAGACTTATAGGTGCGGATGCTAAGGCCCGCTCTTTTAAATACCTCCTAGCACATAATGTTGCCCTCGGATCCCTTATTAATCGTCGCCTTCCTTTCTAGGAAGTTCCTAGGCCTAACTACGCATTCGACTATAGGTAAGGGAACAATAACATAGTCGTAATTATCGAAAAGGAACTTAGCCTCCCTAGGGATTTCGTAGAGGTCCCTCGTGCGTCCTAGAGGGATAATAATGCAAGGTTTATTTACTATTAGGTAGAGGCTAGTCTTATCCTTATTATCGACTTCGTCTTCCTCGATAAATCTATTCCGGGCTCTAAACCCCGATAGTAGCCTATGCTCCTAATAGCTAGTCTCGTAGTTAATCTATAGTCCGAGAGCACTCGGTAGATAGTCGGCGAATATAGGGTAGTTACTTTCCTTAATGTTAACCGATAGTCCTGCTTCCTTCGCGAGCTTAGCAAACTCTTCCTTATTACGGGCTACTCGTCTAAAGAACTCCTTCGAGAGGTAAGGGGCAATAGCTAGAAGCTTACTAATAAGTATTCCTAAAGGTTAGGCTATAACTCGATCTATAGCTACTTTGTTTATATCTATCCGATCTCGTAGATATAAGTCCTTCCTCTAGTTTCCGGATGCCTTTACTCGCTTCCTTTTCCTTATTAGTAGGTTAACTAGGCCGATAACTAGATTCTCGTTATCTATGTCTATTTCCCCTTCGGTCTCTCTAGTAGGATTAAATCTTAGTTACTATGCCGAGGGTAGAGTGTCTCCTATATCGAAGGGCTAATCCCTAGCGAGGGTCTCCTAAGTATCGGGGGTTCCTTCCGTAGCACTATCGACTAGCTTAAGGTACTCCTCGGAGTCTAGGATCTTGCTAGTATTAATATCTATCCGGACTAACTTCTTCGGCTTCGTTACTCGGTTTTTATCTTTACCCTTTGGTTTCGGTACTAGATCCTTCCCTTTTAAGGTAGGGAGAGGTCTTGTTACTATATTAAAGTTGGCAGCATAGGGGTCGTCTTCGTTAATATATACTAGGTCCTCCGGGATACTTCCTACAACAACGCTACAGAATCGAGCCCCTATCTAGGTAGAGTCCTTCGATCCTAGCGGTATGCTGTTCGCCCTAGTAGCTAGTAATAAGGGCTGCCCTACCGCTCGCGGCGGACGAGATAGAGTAGTCGGTAGTGTAGGACATAGGCTAGGGGCTAGCGACTAGTCGATAGGAGGGAGTAGCATCCGAGGGGTAGTGAAATTAGTAGGTAGTTTATAGGTCGGCTAATGTCTTATAGCATGTTCGATATTAATGTGTGCTAGCTAGGTAATCGGGCGTCCCTATACCTCTTCGATCGCTAGTATTAACATCCTAAGCTTCGGTTAATCTTAGTAGTTTCGGAATAATAGCTTTCTTCGGTTAACATTACCCTCCTTTCTAATATACTATTTCTTTTCGGAGTTGCGATAAGCCTATCCTACTAACAGTAGGAAATGTATATACTTGTACTCCTACATAGCATGTCCCGGCTCGAAGTAGTAGAAGCATATTAGCTTGTCTACCGAGGATTAACTATAGGTAGTGGAGCGGCTATATAGAACTCCTAAGGCTAGCGGTGCTGGGTTTAAGGAGGCTATATGTGCATAGTACTCTTACGAGTTATTAGTAGTAACACTAGCAAAGTAGGACTATCCGATTTGTCCAGGGGGGTTAATAGCACCTCGTCGTGCCTTAGTGGAATTGTCTCGATCCAGCTTCGCTATCGTTAACTTTATTACCTTGTTATAGAGTTCGTCTATGTCCGGTTCCTTTAACTTCTATGTCCTTAATATCTAAAGACCGTCGTTTAATGCATCTAGTTTCGGGTACCTCTTTTTAGTCTAGGTAACTAGCTTAGTAGCAACCTCGTTGCTAGTGCTTCTATACATCTATTAATATGCAATGCGGCTAGTAACGTACTTAAGCGTCGCATTATAGAGGGTGGAGAGGTCTATATAGGACGATGTCTCCGAGACGTCGATTTCCAGCTTGCTTATAATTTCGTGTCCAACCTTAGTAGGCAGCCTCTTAAGGAAGAGGCGAAATCGAGTAACGTTGTTACACTAGTTAAGAGGGATCCGATTTAACACAGCCCGGAAGGTTATAACATACTGCCTTAGATTATCGGTAGTGCCTATAACGTCCTAGACCCTCTTTTTCGAGCAGAACTGTTCGAGGAATAGCAGGCCGTACTTATACACCTAGCTATCGTAGCTCTTATAGTAGGCGAGGGCATCCTTCCGGAAGTAATCGTAGTTACCTCTAGTATAGGTATCTAGACTCTCGAGCTATACACGCATATCCGGGATAGTATAGCGAGCGATAAGGCGGATCCTCTAGTTATCCGGGGTCTACGAGCCTAAGAAGTATAGTTTAAAGAAGTCGTCTATAGCCTAAAAGAAGGTAGAAGCATCGGAGCCGTCGAAGGAGGGAGATCTATTTTCTCTAGGGAAAGGGGCTCGGCTACGAGAGGTAGGGGCCGGAGTCCGAAGAACTATAGTAAGGGCCTAGATAAGGTCTATAACGTTCAGGTTAGTAGATTAGGAAGGGAGGCTATTGCTATAAGATGCGGCGTTAGTAGAAGGGCGTCTAGGGTGCTAATTAGTAATGTTATTATTAGAACTATCGGTCGAGTTAGTCGCGAAGCGGGCGGAAGGATTCGCATTGTCGTTGCGGTAGGACGATGTATCTAGAGGGGACTAGAGAGGTGTTGTCGCCCCCGAATTACTAGGACGGCTTAGTGGAGCATTTAATGCTTCGGACGCGCTAGCTATATGTTTGCGCTTAGTAGGGATAGCGGGCTAGTCGCTAGTAGGTTGTTCCTTAGAGGACGAGGGTTTGTCTTTAGGTGTCGACATAGTGGATTCTTTTAGCTAAGAAATTAAAGCACCTCGTTAGAAGTAGGTATGTTAGAGATGTAAGCAAACAGGAGTAGTTGTAGTGTCTCTTTTATGCTTCGGAGGGGATGTAGGCTAGTATTTTAGTGTTTCCCAGACTATTAGTCTAGCAAAGAAAGCGAGACTCCAAACAGGGCTAGTAGTATTGCTACGTCGCCTAGAGGGGGCTATCGGTGTCGGATCCGCTTACTACTATTAGATCCGCGAGCTAACACTGTTTTGAGCTCGATAGCAATACTAGAGTCTCGAAAGGGAAGTTGCGGAAATAAGGTATAGAGTAGACTAGGTGCTAGTAGCGTATAGGAGTATTAGAACCTTTCCTAGACTAGTAACTCCTAATAGTCTGGCAAATATTATAAGCCTAGAGAAGGTTCGATAGTGCCTCTATATAAGGGAGGCGGTAGCGTGTGTATAGAGTAGTAGATAGTGTTCTCGTATGCGGCCGTAGTGCTAGATGCACTAGCTATTTTCTTCAGATTTCCAGGTACTCGGTAATAGAGCGGCGGGTCCTACTCTCGTATGCGAGGCACGGTAGTGCTCGTAATGCTAGTAGTGCTAACATCGATAATAGTGCTAGTGTCGGTAGTAGGACGATTATTACCGCTCTAGCCGCGAGGTAGTCCGAGCGGTGCTCGTACGTCCATTACCCTAGAGAACACGTTACTAGTTAGATACTCCTTACCCGCCTAGCTACTACGGTATATTAAGACCGCGCCGACACTATTCTTAGGGTATTCGCCGTGCCCGCGTTAAGGAGGCTTAGCACCTACTTCTTCCGGCTCTACTGCTAGTAACGATCTACCGGTTACGTAATCGTTTGTCTGTTTATGTCCATAGTATCTATCGTGTCTATAAGGGGACAGGCGGGCGGTAAAGAGGGTATATATTCAGAATTTCTTCTTCCGTAGTCTGGATTCTCTCCTTAGCAACTAGCCGGAAGTCGTTGTTAAGGTAGTAGGTAGTCTGGCTAGTAAGAAGGACCCTCGCCCTTAGCTGCTACGGTATATTAAAACCCACTAGTTAGATACTCCTTACCCGCCTAGCTGCTGCGGTGTGTTAAGACCGCGCCGGCATCCTTACTACTACTATCTCTCTACTAATAGTAATAATCTGTTAGTTACGTAACCCTTCGTGTTATAATGCCTATAACGTCCATAACGTCTATTATATCTATAAGGGGTAATCGGCCGGTAGGGAGGGTATATCTCCCTAGGTATTAGTCCTCTATAATCTGGATTCTTTCCTCTTTAGCAACTAGCCGGAAGTTGTTGTTAAGGGCTATCTATAAAGAAGACAAGGAGTAAAGGAGGAGCGCGGCGGGTAGTAGGCGAAGCTATTATAGTAGGAATTTTAGTCTAGAAGGCTCCTTTTACCCCCGAGACACCCTCTTTTTATAGTAGAAACCTCTCCGTAGTGCGTGCCTATTTTAAGAGCGTGTAGTAGACGCTAGAGGTGCAGTCCTTAGTGCGTATAGCGGAGTAGCTAGTCTAGAGGTAGCTGTCGTCGAGGGATAAGAAAATTTTTCTCGGCTACTCCTATAGCCGGTAATGTGTACGTAGCTATTCGTATATATTAGGTATCGGTATTTGGATTCGAAATTGGATTTGGATTTGGACTTGGATTTGGATTTGGACTTGGAGCTACATCTACCCTAGCTAAGGGGTAGAGGTATTTAAGGTTGTTGTGGTCGTAGGTAGTTATTATAAAGGTGTAGCTTCCTACTCGAGGGTGCGACCGGCGCATTTCTCGGATATCGTATATTTCTCGTAGGCTCGTCGCTTGTAGCACACTGCTACTATCCTATATATCTTACTACACCGCTAAAGCGAGTATAGGAGTCTTATATCGTCTACTAAAATGTAAGGGGGGAGTATACTTAGACTCTAAACTCCTGTCGGATAGTAGCAGTATGCACCGGAGGTGTAGTAAAAGAGGGCTATAGAAGGTAAACATGTAAAAAGAGAACGAGGGAAGGTAGATAGGGGGGTAACGAGGAGGTAGATTCAAGTGCTGTGTGCTGTTGTGCCTTCGAAGTGCTAAAAGGGTAGCATAATAGAGGATAAAGTCTATTAGCTGCCTAGCGACGAAGGTAGCACTACTAGATACACGTGACTAGTGCGACTTTCCCTACTATAGAACGTAATCTTTCCTATTCCCCTTACTAACGCCTTTAACCGTTAATCCCGTTAACGACCTTAAAGTCCGCAATAGTTAGATTGTTTACAATATGGACGTTAGAGCCGCTATTAAGTAGCTAGCGATTGCTCTCTTCGACTACTTCTATTAACATTACTCTATACTCCGTAACCGCCCTAATCGTATAGCTTCCGTACTACTTCTTTAGCCTATTAGGGTTTTAAGAAGAGTCGGATTTTATCTACTCCGGCGGGATGTCCTTAATCCCGTAGTAATCCTTTAGCGCTATTACTAAAGGATCCCTAAACTTTATTTGCTAAAGGCACTTCCCCTTATCCTTTTTTAGAACGTTTTTGTAGAACTCGAGGTACTTCTTATTATCTTTTGTTATATCGGCCTTAGCTAGCCGTAGACGGTAATTAACAATTAGACAATTTCCTAGCCTCTAGCACGACTTATTCGCTAGTTTCCCGGTGTAGGGTTTATAGGTTCTATCTTTTAACTTGTCTTTATTATTGTTTAACCTGTTCCCTCCGTTGGGTACTATAACCGGCTGTGCATTAAAGCTAATTTGACCTGTTCCTTAAACTTTAGGAGCGGCTATCTAGTCTTCGTCTATCCTAAACGTCGCGTTTACGCGTAAGGCTTTAGCTAGGTTACCTAGGTCTCTATTTAAGAACACTATTACTTCTCGAACGCACTATTAGAGTATAGGGAACACTATAATAATTCTTCCGGTTATAATATTAATCTTCTCTTCGACTATTCTTACGAAGTTGTCTTTTAGGATAGAATGTGCTAGGTATAACCCCCTTAGCATCTTCTTCTCTAATTCCAGCTATTTTTGTAGGTGTATATAGACATTAGTCGACTTAGGTCCGGACATTAGGTCGAAGTGCTATTTTAATAGGAATCTTCGCCTAGTCGCGTCGTTTAGAGCGAACGTTCTAGTAACGAAGTCCATCTAATTAGCTAGTATCGGCGGGTATTAATCGTTTAGGTCGTCTACGTATACTAATAGAATTGTTCGAGTAAAGTATTTCTTAAAGTTATCCTTCTTCTTCTTAAACTCGGAGTATACGATAGATTCTCTAGCGTAGTCCTTTATCCTTAAGTCGAAGAAGGCCTTATTTTATTGCTAACGGATGTAGTTTCCTTGTTCCTATAGATCCTCGCTTTTAATTCCAAGATCCGGCTTAATTAGCATAATCGGCTCGTATAGTTCTTAAACTCGATCTATTGCTATACCTACTAATCTAATTAGCGTTGTTATACGTATATATTAGAATAGTCTATTATCGATTGCCGCCGACTTAGTAATTAAGTACTAGTCGTCGTATTTCGTTTGGTCGGTATAGACTACTTCTCGGCGTCTAACGTTCGTTACGGCCGGAAAACCTAGCGAGTCGACTTTTAAGGCGTCTATTAAAGTCGATTATTAGGGGTTATCTCTTAAATGCGTAGTTTAGCACGAAACCGGGCTTATAACTGTTAGTATAGTAGTGCAATGTAGGGGTAAACTTGTAGATTAAGAAAAACCATAATTTTGTTACGGTTATCTAACCTACTAACTATATAGAGGTTATGATTCCAAATACTAAAAAGGGTCTAGACCTTAATTCTCTGTTTCCGCAGTTAGTCCGCAATAGTTCCTAGGTCTAGAACCCCCTAATCGTCCAATACACGCATTAAAAGCGTGATCTGCACTTTTGGGTAATTCCGCCTGAAACACGCTAGCATATCAACACTATCGGGCTGTCGGCTTCTTTTAGTTCTATTAGTTCTACCTTGGGGCTATTTAGAACAGGGAAGGCCTTGTCTGACCGTGCAAGGATGGTCGAGACTATAAAGAAACGAATGAAGCCCGAGAAAGGCTTCGACTGTCGCTGGGTATTGTGTATGTGTAGAGCTCGGGAAATCAGGTAGAGTATGCTGTCAAGCGGTTGCAGCCGAACGAGACTGTTCCGAAGAAGCGAGCACCTGCACTGCCAATCAAAGGGCAGTGGTGTTGTACATCATATCATCACTATCATGATCCATCCACACGTACATATCCCTCGTCCATTGCTCGCCTGTAAGCCGTAAAGCGCCCATCGGCGGAAGCCATGATCTCCTCAGCATACCACGACAATGCCGTGATCTCTCACACCTCCACCGCGAAACATAACTTCCTCAACCATGCTTCCCCCCTTTTCCCTCATAATCCCCATGCCAGCAAAATGTCCCTCGCCTGAGATGCAGATGCTCATACTCATGCTCTTCATCCACCACCTCCCCCACCACCCCAAACAGTACTCAACCACCCACCCCCAAACCCCTGCGTAGCTGCCAACTCCGCCCAATCAGCCAGTTCGCCACCATCGACAAACGCAGCCACATCGTCACCACCCAAACGAGTGTCGATACTGTCCAGCCAAGCCTCCTTGGTCATTGGATCCCAGCCCTGCTGCTGCGGGAGACCATGCGGTGGAGGATGTAGCATGTGCTGTGAATGATGAATTGAGTGACTGGGAGTCGGATACATGGAGTGACTTGGTTGAGGCATTCCTCCTGGTGGCGCTGAGTGGTGCTGTCCGATGCCATTCGTGTACGGGTTTGGTGGAGGCGGCTGCATCGAGTAAGAAGACTGTTGACCCTGCCAGGTCCCATATGTCGTTGGCTGACGACGGTCGAAAGGTGGAGAGGGCTGCGATTGAGGAGTCGTGCCAGTAGCAGATGTCGAGGTAAGACTCGGAGGCGCTCCAGAAGGTGTCTCTGAATGGGAAAGCCGGAAACCGTTGATATGTTGAGCATAGTGGGGAGGATGTTGCGATGAGCCTTGTGCATGTTGCGGATATTGTTGCTGGGGATAGGATTCGTAGCTCCGGAAGTGCCCATTCATCACTCCGGCCGTGCTCGGAGCACCTCCTGCAGAAGCGCTGGGCGTGGCGTTGATAGCACTCCAAGCTCCGCTATCTGGCCTGGTCGGCTCGCTGGTGGGTGCGACGCGGTCACCCGGCTCTTCACTCTTAACGGTAGATCCGGCGCTGCTATCGTCATAGACTGCGTCAAGAGGTCTGGAGTCGTTGCCGTGACCGTCTGTCATCTCCACGTCTTCATCCTCGAGGCTGCCAAATTCGTGCAATGTCCGTTCAAGCAGCTTGTACTCATCCAAACCGCCACCAGTCCCGCCCTCGCGAAGGCTGAGATGCCGGGTGCTAACGGGGCTGTCGCCTTCCGATGAGCTCTCCATTGCCTGAGCGGATTTTCGATAGTCGCTTTTCAGCTTTCGAAAGTAACGATGCATGCGATTGATGGTCTTGAACCAACCGTCAGCCATCTGCAGCTTGCACCGCATCTGCCCGATCATCTCCAATGCTTTACGAGCAGCCTCAAAGCCCTTGCTTTCGCTTTGTTTTGAGGTGACCGTGGTGGCAGAGGAGTCCAGTCGAGTGCACATGTATCCTTCGGGATCCATCCAGGGGAAGTTGATGCAGTATACGCCAGTGAAAGCAACGGTGTAGATGGCGAATCCGACGATTGGCGTTTCGACAAGAGCGTTCCACTCTTGACAAGTCCTGACGAGATCCATGATCTCACGAGCCGATCGAAAGCAATCGCGGGCGCTCTCCTCCCAGAAGCCTGGCGGGATCTGATACTTGTCCGGAGGGAATGTCGGGGCGTCCAGAGGGCCTTCGGGCTTTGAGCATCGTATGGGGATGAATGGTACATATTCGCGATGTAGCATGATTTGGCATAGTAGGTATACAGTATGCACGAGAGTGTAAGGAGTTGATGTCTTCAAGCTGATGTGTGCCTGGGTGTTTTGTGCTGTGAGACCGTTCTGTCGTGGAAGGCTAGCCTTGAACTCCAAGCACTGCCGACGTAGCTTATAAAATTCGGAGCGCGAATCCCAAGGCGGATACTCTTCGGTTCTGGTCAAGTCAGCGAATTGTATTGTCGTTCCGTCAAGTACAGCACTACTCACCTCCTCCCTCCAGAGCAAGACCATTTGATGACCTTGCCATAGATTTCCAGGATCTTCACATATCGACTGACCAGTCCCTCATCCGCGCCAGTCTCGAGACGCCCCTTTTCCTCCTCGGTCTCATGTCGAGAGAGCTTCAGCGGCGACGATGCGGCACTCGGCTCTGGTGTGGATGTGCCACGCATCACTGACTGCTGACGGTGGTGCTGTACCTCTGCTCTTCCAGTACCAGCAGTATTCTTGTCGTCCTCTCCCAGCATGAGAGTGCGCACTTTCTCGGCGAACAAGAACGACCGCTCACTGGCCGGTAATTGGATTCGAAGTTCCCGCGCGTGAAGCATTTGAGGTCGGTACTTCCCACTGCTGAGATAGCGATCCATGATGTAGCAACTCCAAAACGTTCGTCGTCGAATCTCCTGCTGGATGAACACATCTTCTCCCGTCGTTTCTACGGAAGAGCCTTTACGACCCGTGTCAACGCCCATGCGCTCAGCTTCACCATTTAAAGCCAGAGAGCGGGACATTGGTTCGTCGTCCAGGTCCAGTTCGTACTGCAGACCCATTGCCTGAGCAGCTCGTATGGCTGTACCAATCGCTAGCCATGCCTTTGCACCTCTGCACATGCCCCACTCATGCAGTCCGAGCATCAATATCGCCTGTGTTCGCTCAATGTCGTGGCCTTTGTTGTCCATCCACAGATTTGCCATGCGCTCGTTCGCTGCGGCGGCATAATACTCGGAAGCTATCAAGGGATTGCTGGGCCGAGTAGATGTGGGTGGCGAGTGATGTGCAACGAGCTTCGGGTGGAAACGGGCAGTCAATGCCAAGAACGCCATGAGGAACTCTGTCGATGCTGGTGGTCGTGGACTTGTTGGATGATCACCGGGCATGCCCGATGCTGACTGCATACTCTGCTGGTGGGCACTTTGTAGCGGTTTGAGGAACGTCGGCGGGTGCAAGAATGGAAGGTCTGCAGAGTAGTGCGTCTGAAAGATGTCGAACAGCTCTTGCCATACAGTCGGAGTGAGCAGTCTTGAATCCAGTGCATCCAATCTCGGCCGAGGACTCTCTCGCGATGTCGACGTTGGGTTCGCGGCGAACGTCTGCGTGCTCTTTCTGGGCCTCTGCCGTCGCTCAACATCACCATATGCATCCGTCCGGCTCGGCAGGCTGTCACGCCTCCGACTCCCACTCGTTACCGGCGACGGATATGTGCATTCTCGGCCCGAATTCTCGCACGATCGACATGTTGTGCCCACGCCATCGTTCACGCATTTGACCTTGGATCGGCGACAGCGGATGCATGCGATGCTGGACCGCATTCGGCCTTGGGTCTGCCTGGGCGACGGCCCGGCAGCAGCGGGAGGTTGTGTACCAGATGTGTCGACGACGGCGGCGTCGGTCTTGACAGGGCTCTCGGGAGCTTGGAATGTCTCCAGAAGCGAATCGGCCAAACGTGCGTCTTGTTGCTCCACGGTGGGCGGTATCGTGGGTGTTGCTCACCCTGTTTCGGGGAGATCGGTGAAGTTGTGGGTTCGGATGCAGTGACGGGTCGGATCAGAAGGAGTGGCAGTGGCAGTGACAGGCGACTGAGGTAAGTGCCTCGTCAGGTCCGCCGAGTTGGGAGGCACGAAGTACGAAGTACTCGTGAGTCGTGGTGGGCAGGGAAGTCGAAAGTCGATGTGGAGAGCTCTCGATTACCGGTCTTCGGCTCTTTCGGGTCTTTGCTTCGGTCCGATGGTTGAGCTTGGATATGTTGTATCTCTTGCATAGATCTTGTCAGTAATCTGCCTCTGAACGGATCAAGTTCCGGAAGTGAAAGGCTTGGGGGAAGGAGAAGGTCAATCAAGCAGTGAAAGATTGGAAAGTACGAGGGACGATCTGGAGGGAGGTAATGCTGCTGCAAGGTCCCGTCGGCAACCAAAGTTCAAGTCCGCCCAAAATCCATCTCAAGAGCCGCTCGGCATCACCGGAGCCGGCGGGCCCCAGCATTCAGCCGAGACGGTTCCGGCCGAGTATCTCCGTCTCGAGGTTTAGTTCTGTCTTTCCGCACCAGCTCATGAATGCTGAGGTCGGTTTTCTTGCGAAGAAGAAAGCAGCCCGTCTTCCATAAGTGAGGAGATCTTCATTATGCAGCCGATCGGACGGACAAGCGCCGCACGCATTCGTTGCCAGTGAATTGTGCCGCGCTCTTCCGGCACCATGGTTCGATCTCGACAGGGTAATCAGGAGGGGGTCTCCAGAGTCCGCAGAGCGAAAGTCTGAAGCTCGCGTGCAGCAAATCAACCTCTGCCGGCAAAGATGCTCGACCACAGAAGGACATATCGGTCTATGCAACCTCCCTCACGAGTAGAGAGAACCTCGAAGAGATTCGTGATCGATGAACCGAGTTCATGGGATCCTCCTGTACCCCTCCAGTCCTCTGCGTTCCTCGGATACATGCCTTGTCGGCATCTAAAGACCACGACAGGCGCGAAGGGAGTATGTCTACGTCTCTGCTAAGTGAAGGCAAAGCTCAATCCACCAACAATGCAAACCAACTTCCACAGCCGCGCAAATCGCTCGTTCATCCATTAGAACCTTTATCCAAACGCGATACAACGCACAAACCTCCCCCTCTTCTCAAACCCACAATCCCACTCCACCGACAACCCCCAAAACAACGCCCCCAACCAAAAACCTCATCCCAATTCCACCCCCCGTCCCCGAAGAAGTCGTAGTCTCAAGTCGGCGACATCGAACTCGACAACCCCCGGCTGCGGCGTGCTGCTCAAACTGCTACTACTACTGCTGCTGCTGGGCTCCGTGGTGCCGTTCAAACACATCAATCTCCTTAAACCACCCCGCCCCCCGACCCGTTCCCCCGAACACCGCGCGAAGTTCCGGAGGGCTTGGAATGCAGGATCGAAGCCGTTCCAGGACGGGCGGGCGACATTGCACCAGGAGTAGCAATCCGGGTGGAAGTTGACGGCTGATGACCCGCAGCATGTGTCCATGCGTTTCGCTCTGTAGATCGATCCCATTCGTCAGTTGGAACGCCGAGGAATAGGTAAGGAAAGATGTAGATGTCCCTCCCTTCAACGACGCAGTAGTGTCCCGTGGCATGGTTGACGGTCGGGATTACCCCCCAGACTTGCAATTGGTACGTTGGCGAAATCCGTCGAGTTTCATCCTAGCGGCGTGCTGGCCCGGGATAAGCAGTGACTGCATGATCATCAACCGGAAGGATTGCCGCGAGGAGCACTACTGAACACGAAGTAGTTGACTAGTCTCAGACATCTCTGGTAAGTCTGGGCAAGCCGGAGCTCGGCACGTGTCGTCTCTATTCGTCTGGTCTGCAATTGCTTTTATCTAAGCCATCATTCATTCGACTGTGCCTCAGTCTGTGCAATCCTCCCTCACGTACTGCCCGGACCACCCAGCAATGCAAATCTTCTTACAATGCTGGGTCCAATCTCATCATACTCGGCTTTCGTGTGGCAGTAGCTCTTGAACTCCGGCGTCTGTCCCAACAGCGAGCCTCCGAACCATGGACCGTGGCGTTGGCGTTTATGGGTGATGACCTGGACCTCGAGACCACCACTCTTTGCCGCATTGCCCGCGCGAGCTTCTGAAGCGGCGATTCTGGCATCCACCAGATGACGGATGTCTCGTTGTAATCTGCGACCGAACTGGTTGTACAATGTCGAACCTCCAGACAGTACAATGTTCTTGTACAGACCTCTTCGGACGTCGATGGGCGAGGTCTGGATGACGGTGTCGACAATGTTGGGGAGAGGAGTCAAAAAGTCGGAGCTGTAGATTTCGGGGTTGAAGAAGATCTCGGGTGCCAGGAATCGCTCGTATCCGACATCCACAGTCACGCTGCGGCCACCAGGCTGCCTGACATCGTACTTCTTGAAGCGGTCTTCGGGCTCTCGGTCGAAACGAGCAAACTCCTTGACGATGTCCGGGCAGACGTAGCAGAACTCTTCCTTTATCCGCTCGGCGGTCTTCAAACTGCTGTCCGGCTCTCCTCGGTCGCGGAGAAGCGATTGTACAAAGTAGGTGATGTCTCTTCCAGCAATTGGTATGCTCTTGATGCTGCTCCCAATGACATATCCCTCCGCCACGGGAATAACGTGTGTCACACCCTCACCGGAGTCGATCACAGTACCCGTGAGTGATCGATCCTGCACTTTGGAAGATGTCCACGACGCTGCCAATGCGAGGACGGCCTGAACGGCAATGTATAGTCCGGCGCAGTTGAACGATTCAAACATGATCTCGGCGGTGTTTTCGCGGTTCTCGGGAGGATTGAGTGGAGGTTCGGTCAATAGGAAGTGGTGGTCCTCGGGCTCGACTCGAAGGTATTTGAAGATGCTGTTGGACCAGAAACGTTCCATGTGGTCCTGAAGGAGGTGTCAGCTTGCCTCCTGCAGATCTGTTGATATCATTGTACTCACCCAATTCTCGATCTGACCATGTCGAATGGGATAATGCAGTCCGTAACCTGTGTCCCGCATCAGCTTGTGTTATCCTCCCTCCACATTGTCCGATGCCAATAATACCGGGACCAGCAGAGGCTGCAAGAGCCTCGTCGCCAATGAAGAAGTCCAAATCTTCTGTGCCTCTCTTCGCCGACAGATGGCCACCTGGGCCTGCGCCTCCAGTCAAAAACGACGGCTTGTTCGCAACGGCTGGCCTGCCTGACCCTGATCCACCTCCTGCTGAAGGGCCTTTGGTCGCAATCGCGGTGGGGAATACGAAGGAGGGAGAGTCATTGCCGGCGAAGCCCAATTTGGAGTATCCAGTACCGCTGCAAGGTTGTCAATGGTGCTCGAATGTCGAAGGTATTGGAAGTTGGCGGTGGACACTCACTTGTCCATGACAACGGCTGGAGTTTGGTTCGCCATGGCGGCGGTGTTCTCTCGCGAGGACGAGGGCGAGGCGGCGGTGAGATATGTGTATCCCGAGGAGTGTCGCAAGCTGCGGAAGTGGTCGTGGTACCTGAAGTGAAGCGAATAATGATGGGGGCCTTTGAGCAAGCGGCTGGAGTTGCGTAAGGTGGAGCGTTTTAGGGAAGGCGCCCCGCGATCGCCGCGAATTGCCAAGCCAAATGTGTTTCTGCCTCTTCGACTTCACTTCGTCGCAGATTCACCTGTCGCCTTGGGACGGCGAGATGAAGTATGAAGATGCGGGTGAACGGAATAGAGGTCGCGATAAGTGCATCGACGAGTCCGAAGGAAGTGCTGGAAGGCGGTCGCGTGACGGTGTGAAGACGAGACCAGATCTCCACCCGCCGTACTCTTGCCTTGTCCTCGCGATTCTCAAGGAAAGAGTAAAGACAGATCATTCCGTCTCGAATTGATCCCGTCGGCTTGGAAGATTCGGCTTCCCCCGACCGTGACCTTCCCGGTGGTAATGTAGACTTTGCCGCGTTCTCCTCCCAGCACCTCTTCTCGTTGAACACCACCACCACCACCACCACCACCACCCGCATCACTACTCCGCCCCCTCGTCCTTGTCGCCGACATTCATTCGACGCGGATCATCATCTTCGTCACCACTGTCATTTCGAATCACCACGAAGCATCTTCTCCGTGTCATGCTGGTAACAAACTCCTCGTCCCGCCAAATTCACCACCTACGATAAACCCATCACCTACGCTCCTTGCAGAACAACGACCGTCCGCTAGCACAACAACCGCAATGTTTTCTCCAAAGTCGAAGAACCGGAAGGGTGCGGAGAAAGGCGGAGATCTGGCCTGCATGTTTGTGCATGCCGGCGCAGGATACCACAGCAGAGACAATGAGATCCATCATTTGCAAGCATGTCAAGAGTGAGTGGAGCGCGCGGCAACAACAAGCCTCAAACCATGTACTGATCATCAGCAGCGCGTGCAAAGCCGGCATGGCTGTCATGAAAGGTGGAGGCTCTGCCGTGGATGCCGTTGAGATTGCTATCAAGGTCCTCGAGGACCGCGAGATCACGAACGCAGGCTACGGCAGTAATTTGGGCTACAACGGCGTGGTCGAATGCGACGCCATTATTGTCAACCATAACGGTAGCAGCGGAGCAGCAGGCGCAGTGGCTCGTGAGTGCTTCGCCATTCTCGTTTCAGATGTCGCATCGCTCACGTCTTCCGCAGAAATCAAGAATCCCATCTCACTCGCCCGACTCGTACACGACCACTCGACACAGACACTATCTCTCAAGCGCGTCCCGCCCAACATCCTGGTGGGTCAAGGAGCGACCAACTTTGCCTACGCACACGGTATGCCTATCGTGAGCTACGACGATTTGATCTCGCCCTACGCGAAAGCCCGCTGGCAGAAGTGGCGCGCGGATCTTATGAAGTCCGAGCGTATCGAGAGACGAAAGGAAGATGAACGTCAAGGCCTGCTTCTTGCGAATCTGGACCCGGAGATCCCCGATTTCCTGGATGATCACGATGAAGGCGAGAAAGAGCTGCAGCGGCATACGAGGGACATGTACGAGTCCGCAAAGAAGGCTCTCGATGCTCGTCCGTCAACGCCTCCACCTTCATACGGTCTTGATGCAGAGGCTCTCCCATCTCCGGACCGGACAAACTCTAGTCTCTCGCCTCTGGCCACGAACGGCACCAAAGCTACGATGCCGGACCAGCATGCCAATGAATACACAGATCCTCAGCCGCTCGAACGTGAAAGACCTGCAGGTCTGCAGCGCATGGCTAATCATCCATTTGTCAATAGTACCCAGCAAGCCTCCCCAAGCCAATCGTACGCCCGATTGCCCACCTTGTCCAATGTTGCCACCGATGGCGGCGGGCGGTCCCCGGATGTGCAGATGGAAGATGCGCCAGACGTTCCATCGACAATGGCGCGATCGAATGATCAAGACACAGATGCCTCGACTCTGATCGATTGCCAGACTGACGGTCTCTCCAGTGCACCTTCGCAGTCGCCTATTGAAGCAGCTCGGCACCACACGTGGTCCGGTTCAGCAGGTGGCGACACACCAAACCCCGAATTCACAAGTTCTGCATCGTTACAGTCCGAACCAGGCATCCCACCCGCTGGAGAAGATCACATTACCGACACTGTCGGTGCCATTGCCGTTGACATGTACGGCAACATTGCCTGCGGAGCATCTTCTGGTGGTATTGGCATGAAGCATCGTGGCCGACTTGGACCTGCTGCTCTCATTGGAATTGGTGCGGCTATCATCCCAACCGACGAAGACGACCCGGACCTCACATCGGTGGCGACAGTCGCCAGCGGCACAGGCGAGCACATGACCACCACTTTGGCCGCGAGCGTCTGTTCCGAGCGCCTCTACCACGAGCAGCGCAGGGTCAAAGGAGGATACAAACAATGCACCGAGGACGAGGCTATCACGGGATTCATCAAGACCGACTTCATGGATCATCCATCCGTCCGCCACTCCCAATCCGCCGGTACCATCGGCGTGCTGTCGGTGAAGAAGACCAAGGACGGCGTCTGGTTATACTTTGGACACAATACGGATTCTTTCGCTTTGGCGAGTATGCATTCCGACGAGCAGAGGCCGATTTGCACCATGAGTCGGAGTAATGGCAACGGCACGATTGCGCAAGGTGGAAGAGCGGTGAGGTTTCGGAAGGGGAGGAAGTAGAGATGTGTTGGATGGTGAGATGGGATGAGAAGAGAAGCGGGTGACGATACTGAGAGGGTGACGATTTTGAGAGACAACGCAAGGTTGCGCCAGTGGTGGAGGCTGCGATCTACATGGCGACCTACGAGGAGATATCGGAGATTCTCATGGCATCCTCCGCGATAGCTGTCCTCTCTGTCCTAGTACCTATGTACGCGGAAATGAGCATCAACGCAGCGTTCAAGCATGAAACCTTCTGTATCGACATGACGGAAACGTGTGAATCGTACATCCAAACTACAAACAATAGCTCACCACATCATCCATCCATCCAACTGACTAAACCCATCAACATACATCAACCCCACGTCCCACCCCCTCCCCTCCCGGCCTTCTTCTGCGAACTCAACCTCCAATCGTCCTCGCCCGCGAACCGATTATGCAACGGCTGGATCCTCTCCGCCTTCTTCCGCTTGCTCATCCCCGCGCCGTCCCTGCCCGCCACCTTGAAGAACGTCGGCGCCGCCTCCACCAGCCACCTCGGCTCGATGGCCGTCACGTTGTGCATGTACTCCCGCGTCGTCTCCACCAGGGAGTGGTAGACGACGTGTTCGGCCGCTTTGCCGAAGAGGGCGGAGGCGGGGTGCATGTACACCGGCGTCCCCTCGACCAGGGTCTTGTACCCCTCCTGGGGATCTTTGCGCGCGGAATGGCGGAAGAAGCCCGCGCAGAGGGCCTGTCGGACGCGGGTGGTGTCGCGGCCGCAGGAGACGACGCGCAGGCGGTGGCGGTCGAGGATCTGCGCGAGTTGGGTGCGGACGTCTGCGGCGCGACGCATGGAGCGGGGTTGGATGAAGTTTTCGAAGCACCAGGCGTCGTTGCGGCCGGCGGAGTTCCAGGCGTTGTAGACGTTGAGGAGGGTGAGGTGGTCGCCGGCGGGGTCGTGGAAGCGGGACTTTTTGGCGTCGGCTTGCTGTTGTTTTTCCTTGGGGCGGTGGAAGACGGTCTGCACGGCGGAGATCATGGAGACGATGGAGAGCATTTCGTCGCTGCAGCCGAGATCGACGGACATGATGAGGGATTTGGCGAGGGATGGGTCCATGGGGAAGTCGGCCATGCGGCGGCCGAGTCGGGTGAGGAGGCCTTCGTCGTCGAGGGCGGAGAGGGCGTAGAGTTCTTCGAGGGCGGTTAACATGGTGTTGGTGGGAGGGGGGTCCATGAAGTCGAAGCCGAGGAGGTCGTTGATGCCCATGGCTTTGAGCATGAGGATGGTGTTGGAGAGGTTTTGTCGTTGGATCTCGGGGATGGTCGTGGGTAGCATTTCGCTTTGGAAGGCGGATTCGGTGTAGAGTCGGAAGCACTTTCCTGGTCCCGTTCGTCCGGCACGTCCAGCGCGCTGTTTCGCCTGGGCTTGAGAGATTGGCGTGACTTGTAGGCGGTCCATGCCGAGCTTCGCATCGTAGGCAGTCTGCTTGACGAAGCCGGGATCTACGACGAAATAGATTCCATCGATGGTGATACTCGTTTCCGCAATGTTCGTGGCAATGACCACCTTTCTACCACCCGGTGGAGGCGGCTCGAAGATGCGACTGGCGATCTCGGATGGCAGAGCGCCGTAGATGGGTAGGATGACCAGCTCTGGCACAGACGGGCCGAGCGCCTTCATCCGCTCGTGCAAGATTTCTGCACTGGTGTCGATTTCTTCCTTTCCGGTCAAGAAGAGTAGGATATCACCAGCCTTCTCCGTCAAATGGATTTGCATGATTGTGGTGAGGGCCGCATCAAGGTAGTCGCTTTCCGGTTCCCGACTGTACATGATTTCAACGGGATAGGTTCGTCCTGGGATTGTCAAGATCGGGCATTCGTTGAAGTATGTCGAGAATTTGTCGGCGTCCAGAGTGGCCGAAGTCACAATCACTTTCAGGTCGGGTCGCTTCTTCAGCGTCTTCTTGAGCAGTCCGAACAGCACATCTGTCGCGATCGTACGCTCATGAGCCTCGTCGAGCATGATCACGCTGTACTTTCGCAGCTCCGGGTCGAGCAAGATCTCACGCTGCATGATGCCGTCCGTCATGTACTTGATCTTGGTCTTCTCTGACGTCTTGTCCTCAAATCGAATGGTGTATCCCACCTCTTCTCCGAGCCTGCATCCAACTTCATCGCTCACACGGGCAGCGACGGACATGGCGGCCACGCGACGTGGCTGAGTGCAGCCGATGATGCCGCTGTTGGCGAATCCATCCTCAGCCAGATACTGTGTGAGTTGAGTCGTCTTTCCGGAACCCGTGTCTCCAACGACGATGAGCAGCTGGTACTGCGCCACGGCTTCGAGAAACTGCTTGCGCATTTTGTAAGCCGGCAGACTCTCCCGCTGGTCCTTGATCGACATGTCCGTCCGTTTGCCGAGCTCGCTCTTGTTCGTCGCAATCTTCTTCCACTCCGGCACATCGGCAGGCGCACCATTGCCGCGGTTCGCCTGCCGCAGGTCGCTTGCGAATCGTCGCTCTCCTGGCGCTACCATTGGATCATTCCACTCCTGACCAAGATCCGTCTTTGCAGCTTCCTTCGCAGCCTTGTCCTGAGCTTCTGATTGGCGCAGATCTCTCCTCTCCTTCGCCAGCACATCTCCCTGCATCGCTGCTCTGTTCATGCTGCCATCCGGTGCTTTGATGACTCGGATCGGCGAGAGCTCCAGTGACTGCTTCGTCTGACCCGCCAAGAACGGAGGTTCTTCCTCTCGTACTTCAATATCGACATCTTCCTCCTCCTCAATCTGCTCGCCGTTGATGACCGCGTTGTAGTCCTCATCCAAATCGGGATAGTCCGCCGCCTTGACCACTCCCGACGCAATCAGCTGCCGTATCTCCCACCGTTCCGGACTGGTCATTCGTTTCCGCTGTCTCCGATTGTTCCCAGAAATATTCTCAATCACGGGCACTCCACTTCCAAGCCCATTCGACCCATTCAGTCCAACCGCATTCGCTCCCGTCGCTCCCGTCTGCAGTCTCCGCGAAGGGTTGAAATCTTGCCCGGTCACTTGGTCCACCTCTGCCATGCTCAAGCTTATGCGATTGTCCTGGATCTTCATCACTTTGACCTTGACCTCTTGATTTCGTGAGACGAGGTCGCCGGGATGGTTCACCTTGCCCTCCGCCATCGCCGACACGTGCACCAGCCCGTCTACCTTTCCACGCACATTTGGGAGATTCACGAAAATACCAAAGTCTTTCACGCCAGTCACACGTCCATCGTAGATTTTGTACAACACCGGCGCATCGTCCATCTCTTGAGGCGGCGGTTTGTCGAAGGAGTCTCGTCTCGTTTTCCGTCGCGAGTCTCGTCTTGCATCGTGGCTGGGTTTATGTGCGCGGGTTCGTCCAAATTCGTCCTCGAATAGGTATTCGTCGTTTCGTCGGGGGCTTCGGGATCGTGATCGTGACCGTGACCGTCGCGAACGCTTCCGTTGTTCCCGTTCTGGCTTCTGCACAGGCGACAGACTCCGTTTACGTCCCGCTGAGGTCTTGCCGGGTCCCGCCATGGACTCGAGCAGCGCAAAGGTATCGTCCAGGTCATCCTCCACCGGCTTGTCGGGTATGGCCAGTCCTTTGAATGTAGCGCTCTTCGACTTGTCATCCCCATTTCCAGCATCTTTCCCATTCGTCGAGGCTGCAGATTTCCACTTCGGGTGCAGAGTCTTGATCAGACGATCGATGCTCTCGGTGAGCGACTTGGGAAAATCGAATTCCGTGAGCTTTTCCGTAAACGCGGCCAGATCTGGACTGTTGGCGTGCTCTGCAATGACGAATTCGGCGATGGTCTTGTCTGAGATGCCCATGTAGTTGTTGATCTCGCTGGTGACCTTGCTCACCAGCGAGAGGAACTCGAGCTGCTCCAGATCGTCCATGTCGGCGGTCGAACGGTGTCGTTGGATGGGCGCGAGGTCACATCGAGAAGTGTCAAAAGTTGAATGGAGTTTAGATGCGGCTCTGCGGGGCGAACCATCCATTCACTTGGAGCCGACGGCGGCATTACTTCGGCAAATCAGCAGCCGATTTGAGATATCGATAGCCATGCAAGGAAAAGCCAGGATATGCTAAGATGGTACATGTAAGTAAGTAGGACACGCCAAGTCGCCGTGCACGAAAACAAGCAGATGAGCCTGGCAAGCTCTAGTCAAATGAGGCATTTGACGAATGAGGCATTTGACGAATGAGGCATTGTTGCATTCAAGGTCACATCGTCTTCAGTCATAAATTCTCCCCTCAACCCCGTCAACCCCATCACTCTCTCTTCATATTCATCCTCGGCAACCCCAACCACAACAGAAAAATCGCCGCCAACAACGACAGCACAATCGGCTGCAGCACCTGCACGCCCCTCGCCTGCGCAATCGCCCCCACGGCATAGGGAAACAACGCACCTCCACTTCCTCCGAATGCGGCGGCGAACCCGATGGCGCTGACGTGTAAGTGCTTGGGGAGCAATTTCGTGCACACCACCACGACGACGGGGAACAGCGGCCCGAGGAAGAAGCCTTGGAGTGCGACTGCTACGGTGGAGACGTAGTATTGCGGGACGAGCCAGAAGATGAGTTGGAGGGCCATGGTGATGGGGAGGTAGATCTGTTGACATGTCAGTGACGTGAAGGCTTCTCGGCGAGAATGTCGACTCACCATCAACGCCAATTTCTCCCCAATCCTCGGCGTCACGAACCCCAACACCACCCGCCCGACCGTGATCCCCAACCAGAACCCCGTGGCGCTCATCCCACTCGAAAACGGGTTCGCGTCTCGCACGCGGATCATGAATTCGACGATCCAGCCTCCGAGCGCGACTTCGACGCCGACGTAGCCGAGGAAGAAGAGCGCGGAGATCCAGGTGACGCGGGCGGCTGGCATGGTCAGGCAGGCTTCTTTGAGACGAGAGCCTGCCGCATCGGAAGTTCGTGGATGCGCGTCGCGGAAGGCTTGGCCGTTGGCTTTCCGGAAGGCGTGGAGGGACGTTCCCAGCTCCAGAGCTGCGAAGCCGATCTGATGAGAGGTCAGCGATCTTCAGGGGTTGGAGGATCAGCGCTGCTTGCTACTCACCATGCAGTAGTACCAGTAGTACCATGGCAAATTAGCCTTCGTTATCATACTCGTGGCGACTAGAGGGGCAATCGTCGCGCCGACACCGTAGAATGCATGCAGAAAGCCCAAGAGCTCGTTCGCGTTCGCCATGGCTCCGATCCAGGCGTTCCAGCCGGCGTCCAAGAGTCCATTGCCAAACCCAGCGAATATAAATGAGATGATGAGCACCGGATACGGTGGATGTAGAGCGATGACGACGTATGCAATGGTGTGACACAGTGCTCCCAAGAACGCAACGCCTCGCTGTCCAAACTTCATGTGGACTGCATTGTTCAGCACCGCGGAAAGGTTGTACCCCACGAACGGCGAGAGGAAGACGAGAGAGATGATGGAGTATGGCAAGTCGTAAAAGGTCTGGAGATAGGGGATGATGGCTCCGTATGTGGCATCGTTCATTCCCATGACCACAAAGGCCCAGAATGCTGCGCTGACTCGGTAGAGGTTGATGCGGGGGGTCTTCCATGTTTGGAGGATCTCGTTCGGTGTGGTCGTGGGAGATGGGAGGGCCTCATTTCTGTCTGAGTGATCTTCACTTTGTTCCTTCGCGGATCCGAGGCTACGTCCTGAGACTGAGGGTACTTTGGTAAGACTCGGCCGGCCGGACTTGTGCACGGGTTCCAGCTCGATCTGATCCAGGACGACTGTGGAGGAGTGACCATTTGCTCGCTCGGAAGTCATCTTGGCAGGATTGTGTCCTGCGTGATCATCGGACTAGTCGAGAGCGCAAGTGTAAGAGGAACAGCTTGGAAGAAGATCGTGCAGGACAGCAGATGCGGGACCATGAAGAGGTGAGGTATGTAAGAAGGACCTTGGCGGCAACTGCCCGATTCGGCCTTGCCGCGAAAGCGAAAGTCTTTGAGTGGCGACAGGGATCAATCTTCACCACGAAGCTGACCAACCACTGCATTTCTTCTGCTTTCATCCATGCGGTGGGCATGTTAAAGGGCAAACGGTACGCGTGGGTGTAGCTAACCTCCCAACGCTAAAACCTGAGCTCATAACGCTAGAGCTCGGCTTATATGCCAAAAGCGGAACTATAAGCCGAAAATTGCGGGAGTAGCCGAGGGATGTTAGGTATAATATTACAGCGTAGACGCCTAGGCGCATATGTTAGACCGCGCGCGAAGTTTAAGGGACGCTAAGCTACTAGCGCGAAATCGAAATTTTCTCCCCTTCCTTCTTCCTTCCTTACTTCTACTTACTTATTATAACCTTACTTATAACTATCTAGGTAAGTTATCCCTAACATTACCGCTAACCTTATTATAGCTTACCCTTTATAGCCTCTACGATTACGTAAGCACAAATTTAAGATATCCCTAACTTTACTACTTACCTTTCGGCTAACCGCTATATACAAATCTTAAGATAAAGGACAATTAAGTACTCGAGTAGACTAGAAAACTAGCGGCTAGCGTAAGGTTAACCTAGACATTATAGGTAAGCTTATCGCTAACCTTATATAGAAATACTATAAGAGAATAGTTAAGGCTTAGGAAGACGGAACACGGATAAGAGGTAAGGCTTTCGACGTAGTTTATTATTATCTTTAGCCTTATATGTAACCTTACTACTAACCTTATAGCTTATAGGACGACTATAAGCACGTCGAGATTCCTAAAGGCTAGGCAATCTACCTAATACCGGAGGGATAGAAGTATAGATTCCCTAATGTTATAGCTAACCTTATAGCTAACCGTATATAGATACACTAAGGGAACCTTCGTATTAACCTTAAAGGACAAAGCTATCCCGACTCTAGTACCTCTAATAAATAAGGTAACGATAGGTATATTATAACTAACGTCGCACCTAACCTTACGGCTAACTATATTATAGGCGCCGAATCTAACGGCTTAGAGGATTCTAATAGAGAAGTATCTATTCCGAGATATAGCTTTAATAATTAGGATAAGGCTAGGCTATGCAACGTAAGCTTACGTATAACACTACGACTAACCTTATAGCTAACCTATTATATAGTACCGGGCTACTTCTTATATAAACATAAAGTAGCACGTGCGGAGTATAGTAAGTATAGCCTAATATTATCCCTAATATTATAGCTAACCTTATAGTACCGCATTCGAGTTGCTAGATAAGGCGAAGGCCGTAATAGAGTATATAAGAAGGGCGGAGATAGAGGATTCGACGATAATACTATTACTAAGACCGAGGGTAACGTTACTCCTAGTCCTATAGCTAACCTTATAACTAATACCTTATAGCTACCTACCGCGTAATCCTAACTACGACGAACGAGAAGGGCGGATAGGCTAGTAATCTAGCCGCTAAGACGTTGTAGTAGGGAAAGTCGCACTAGTTACGTGTATCTAGCAGTACTACCTTCGTCGCTAGGCAGCTAATAGACTTTATCCTCTATTATGCTACCTTTTGGCACTTCGAAGGCACAACAGCATACAGCACTTGAATCTACCTCCTCGTTGCCCCCCCCTATCTACCTTCCCTCGTCTTCTTTTTACATATTTACCTTCTATAGCCCTCTTTTACGATACCTCCGGTGTATACTACTGCTATCCGACGGGAGTTTGGAGTCTAAGTATACTCCCCCCTTACATTTTAGTAGACGATATAAGACTCCTATACTCGCTTTAGCGGTATAGTAAGATATATAGGATAGTAGCAGTGTACTACAAGCGACGAGCCTACGAGAAATATACGATATCCGAGAAATACGCCGGTCGTACCCTCGAGTAGGAAGCTATACCTTTATAATAACTACCTACGACTATAACAACCTTAAATACCTCTACCCCTTAGCTAGGGTAGATGCAGCTCCAAGTCTAAATCCAAATCCAAATCCAAATCCAAATCCAAATCTAATTTCGAATCCAAATACCGATACCTAATGTGTACGAATAGCTACGTGCATATTACTAGCTATAGGAGCAGCCGAGAAAATTTTCTTATCCCTCGACGATAGCTACCTCTAGACTAGCTACTCCGCTATATGCACTAGGGACTGCACCTCTAGCATCTACTGCACGCTCTTAAAACAGGCACGCACTACGGAGAGGTTTCTACTATAGAAAGAGGGTGTCTCGGGGGTAGAAGGAGCCTCCTAGACTAAAATTCCTACTACAATAGCTTCGCCTACTACCCGCCGTACCCCTCCTTCGTGCCCTCTCTTCTCTATAGATAGCCCCTAACAACGACTTCCGGCTAGTTGCTAAAGAAGAAAGAATCCAGATTATAGAGGACTAATACCTAGGGAGATATACCCTCCCTACCGGCTAATTACCCCTTATAGACATAATAGACGTTATAGACGTTATAGACATTATAACACGAAGGGTTACGTAACTAACAGATTATTACTATTAGTAGAGAGATAGCAGCGAGGATGCCGGCGCGGTCTTAACATACTGTAGTAGCTAAGCGGGTAAGGAGTATCTAACTAGTAGGTTTTAATACACTATAGTAGCTAAGAGCGAGGGTCCTTCTTACTAGCTAGACTACCTACTACCTTAACGACGACTTCCGGCTAGTTGCTAAGGAGAGAACCTAGACTACGGAAGAAGAAGTTCTAAAGATATACCCTCTTTGCCGTCCGCCTGTCCCCTATAGGCACTATAGATACTATAGACACAAACAGACAAACAATTACGTAACCGGTAGATCGTTACTAGTAGTAGAGCCGGAGGAGGCAGGTGCTAAGTCTCCTTAACACGGGGATAGCGAATACCCTAAGAACAATGTCGGCGCGGTCTTAACATACCGTAGTAGCTAGGCGGGTAAGGAGTATCTAACTAGTAGCGTGTTCTCTAGGGGAATGGACGTACGAGCACCGCTCGGACTACCTCGCGGCTAGAGCGGTAATAATCGTCCTATTGCCGACATTAGCACTGTTATCGATGTTAGCACTACTAGCATTACGAGTACTACCGTACCTCGCATACGAGAGCAGGACCCGCCGCTCTATTACCGAGTACCTAGAGGTTTAAAGAAAGTAGCTAGTGCACCTAGCACTACTGCCGCATTCGAGAGTACTACCTACTACTCTAGACACACGCTACCGCCTCCCTTATATAGAGGCACTATCGAACCTTCTCTAGGCTTATAATGTTTGCTAGACTATTAGGAGTTACTAGTCTAGGAAAAGTTCTAATACTCCTATACGCTACTAGCACCTAGTCCACTCTATACCTTATTTCCGCAACTTCCCTTTCGAGACTCCGGTATCGCCGTCGAGCTTAAAATAGTGTTGGCTCGCGGATCTAATAGTAATAAGCGGATCCGACACCGATAGCCCCCTCTAGGCGACGTAGCAACACTACTAGCCCTGTTTGGAGTCTCGCTTTCTTTGCTAGACTAATAGTCTAGGAAATACTAAAATACTAGCCTACATCCCCTCCGAGGCATAAGAAGGACACTGCAACCACTCCTGTTTGCCTACATCGCTAACATACCTACTTCTAACGAAGTGCTTTAATTTCTTAGCTAAAAGAATCCACTATGTCGATACCTAAAGACAAACCCTCGTCCTCTAAGGAACAACCCGCTAGCGACTAGCCCGCTATCCCTACTAAGCGCAAGTATATAGCTAGCGCGTCCGAAGTATTAAATGCTCTACTAAGCCGTCCTAGTAATTCGGGGGCGGCAATACCTCTCTAGTCCCCTCTAGATGCATCGTCCTACCGCGACGATAATGCGAATCCTTCCGCCCGCTTCGCGACTAACTCGACCGATAGTTCTAACGATAACATTACTAATTAGCACTATAGACGCCCGTCTACTAACACCGCATCTTATAGTAACAGCTCCCCTTCCCAGCCTACTAACCTGAACGTTATAGACCTTATCTAGGCCCTTACTACCGTTCTTCGGACTCCGGCCCCTACCTCTCGTAGTCGCGCCCCTTTCCCTAGAGAAAATGGATCTCCCTCCTTCGACGGCTCCGATACTTCTACCTTCTTTTAGGCTATAGACGACTTCTTTGAACTATACTTCTTAGGCTTATAAACCCCGGATAACTAGAGGATCCGCCTTATCGCTCGCTATACTATCCCGGATGTGCGTGTATAGCTCGAGAGTCTGGACACCTACACTAGAGGTAACTACGATTACTTCCGGAAGGATGCCCTCGCCTACTATAAGAGCTACGACAGCTAGGTGTACAAGTACGGCCTACTATTCCTCGAACAGTTCTACTCGAAAAAGAGGGCTAGGACGTTATAGGTACTACCGATAATCTAAGGTAGTATGTTATAACCTTCCGGGCTATGTCGAATCGGATCCCTCTTAACTAGTGCAACAACGTTGCTCGATTTCGCCTCTTCCTTAAGGGGCTGCCTACTAAGGTTGGACACGAAATTATAAGTAAGCTAGAAATTGACGTCTCGGAGACATCGTCCTATATAGACCTCTCTACCCTCTATAATGCGACGCTTAAGTACGTTACTAGTCGCATTGTATACTAATAGATGTACGGCAGCACTAGCAACGAGGTCGCTACTAAGCTAGTTACCTAGACTAAAAAGAGGTACCCGAAACTGGATACATTAAACGACGGTCTTTGGACATTAAGGACATAGAAGTTAAAGGAACCGGACATAGACGAGCTCTATAACAAGGTAATAAAGTTGACGATAGCGAAGC
>JALRMM010000435.1:0-28282 GCA_026122155.1 Zymoseptoria crescenta
AACCTACTACGTCTACTTTATAATTATTATAAGCTAAGGCCGTACCTTAATATCCTTAAACTACTCGAACTTCTTTATAAGCGTAGACTACTACTACTTTGCGGCGTTAAGACCCTTCTATATCTTCGACATATCGCGACGTATGTCCTTTATATCTTACTATAGCGTCGCGACCTCGCCGGCTAAAGTATTAATATTAATTTCCGGGGGCGGAGGCTCCTCGTATACGTAATAGTACTATAAATAGTTAGTAAAGGGACGAACGTAGTACTAAACTAGCTACGAACGTACCGAGATAAGCTTAATACGGTAGAGGGCACAAGACGTATGCTCTTCGTTCGTAGGGATAGTATACTTAAATTAACCTAGATCTTTACTAATCGCCTAAGTATTTTGCTAGGCTTTAAGGCAGCTAGATTACGAATTAGTCTATAAATAGGCAAAGAATAGAAGCCTAATACTTACGGTTCGTAAGGATACTTCGATGCGCTACCTTCTAGAGTCTCTATTATATAGCGGCTATAGTCGTAGCGGCGTAGGTTAGAGCTATATTACGTAGTTAGTATTACGATATCCCCTCTTTATTATAAGTATCTATACTTATAGTGCGTTCTACGCCTCCTTATTGTCCGTAGAGTCCTTTACCTCTTAAACCTATATATTCTATTTAATAGCTTTATACGACTAGAATCTACTATTCTTCTTTAGGCGGATAAGGCTATAAAGGTATAATTAGCCCTACGAATATACTATAAATAGGCTGTACTTACTCGTCGAGCGTAGTAATCGCGGAATAAACTATCTTATACGGTAGTAAGGTAGCGAATATAATAAAGAGGCGGTACGCGAAGTAGTAGATAAAGGTAAGTAGTAAACGTATAGATAATTATATCGAAGAGGATAGGCTATAACGGATACTATATAGTAATACAGTCGCTAGCGGAGGTAGTAGTAATATTAATATTCGAGGGAGGGTTCGAAAGGCGCGCGGTAGCTATTTTAGTAATAAGGATATTAAAAAACGCCGATAATATAAAGTAATACGCCTAATTATAAGGCCTTTAATAATAAGATAGATGCATTTACCTAATAATAAAGCGCGAATAACGCACCGAATACAATGCGAATACTCGATTAGCACAGGCGTAATTAGCTAATAGTAAAGGAGTAACGTCTATCTCTTAACTACGATAGTAATAGACGCGAAAAGAACGACGGCGAGTATCAATAGGTGTAGAATACACCCGAATAAACTCGTGAGGATCTCTTTATATCTACGAAAATCGCGCTAACGGAGGATCGCGTTTTCGGAAATCGGGAAATGCGGA
Organism: Zymoseptoria crescenta; assembly: GCA_026122155.1. Lineage (NCBI taxonomy): Eukaryota > Fungi > Ascomycota > Dothideomycetes > Mycosphaerellales > Mycosphaerellaceae > Zymoseptoria > Zymoseptoria crescenta. The sequence continues at coordinate 1,329 of JALRMM010000435.1, forward strand.
ATTCGACCGGTTGGCCACTCTGGGCCTACCTATGGGAGCGCCGAGGCGTTCCGAAGAGCCGATATCAGGGTTCGCTCCCCTCCACAACTCCGGTTCACCGGACTCGAGCATCTTCTTTGCACACACACCATTCTTCTCAATATCGCTACTTGACCTTGACTTGACCAGGGGGGCTCAGTTCAGGACTCAGGACTGCATTCGGCTCGAAGCCACCTTGAAAACTGGCTCTCTGGTCATGCCTTGAACGAATAAACCCTGGACCATCCAACCTTTGAGCAGTACCATGGCTTCGCAGGAAGCTCCCAGAGCTCTGCGGAGCCTCATACGAACAACGCGACATTCGGGCCTAGTTCGACAGCAAGGAAGCAATGTGCTTTTGGCAGGCAGGAGCGGTGGACGCGATGCTAGTGGACTTCGAGATGTCCAACCAGACTGCCTGCGGCAAAGAGCTTGGATTCAGCCTAGAGGTATGGCCACTTTGACAAAACACAATCCAACATTGGTAGATCGCAAAGGTCCAATACCGGAGTACGATGCTAGGGTGAAGTCTGGGAGGTTAAGAGAAGACGAGCACCAAAGAGGGCTTATAGCCTCGCTACAAGACCTACACAACACCCTTGCGAGGTACACACCTGATCCGGTCATACGGCCCACGATAGAGTCTTTGAAACCAAAAAAGGTGTCATTCCTCAGCAGCCTGTTTGGAGCAGGCGGAGAGAGTAGCCAGGTCAAGATGCATCCCCCGCAGAACCTACCAAAAGGATTGTACATGTATGGAGACGTTGGAAGCGGAAAGACAATGCTGATGGACTTGTTCTTCGACACGTTGCCGTCGAACATCATACACAGAACGTAAGAAAACCAAAGGGTGAGAGGCCTGCTGCGGTTCGAGACTGTTTCCCGGGCTATGCTAGCAGGTCTCAGACCACCCTTCTACCCTTCGCGTTCGAGCTGTTGCTAACCCTTCCGCCCTTCTGTTTTAGCCGTATTCACTTTCACAACTTCCTCCAAGATGTACACAAGCAACTGCACAAAATGAAGGCACAACACGGCTCTGGTCTTGACTGTATCCCCTTCGTTGCAGCAGAGATCGCAGAGAAGTCGACGGTGCTCTGTTTCGATGAGTTCCAATGCACAGACGTTGCAGATGCAATGATCCTGCGACGACTCATGGAGAGTCTGATGGCTCATGGTGTCGTCCTTGTCACGACCAGTAATCGACATCCGACAGAACTCTACAAGAATGGCATCCAGCGAGAATCATTCGTCCCCTGCATTAATCTCCTCATGGACCAGCTCCAAATTCTCAACCTAGACTCGACCACAGACTATCGAAAGATCCCTCGACCTCCTTCCGGCGTATACCACCATCCTCTGAACGAGGCTGCTCAACGGCATGCTGAGCGTTGGTTCAAGTTCCTTGGCGACTTCCAAAACGACCCGCCGCACCAGGAGATTCAGCATGTCTGGGGCAGACCGATTGTGGTCCCCCGCGCGTCTGGGAAAGCTTGCTGGTTCGATTTCGATGAGCTCCTCGGGGGTGCCACCGGTGCAGCGGACTACTTGGAGCTCGTGCAGCATTACCAAGCTTTCATCATCACAGGCGTGCCAGGTATGAACTATCGATCGAGAGATTTGGCGCGACGCTTCATCACCTTTCTCGATGCGATATACGAGTCGCGAGCGAAATTGGTGCTTACGACCGAAGTTCCTCTGACGCAACTCTTCATGGCACAAAACGAGATCAAGGAAATGATCACCACAGCCGCCGATGCGGATGGTCCTCAATCTGAAGCGACGAAACAGGTCAAGGAAGGCGCAGGAGTAGACGATGCGATGCGCAGTCTGATGGATGACCTGGGCATGAACATGGACACGCTGAAGAAAAGCAGCATGTTCTCGGGAGACGAGGAGGCGTTCGCATTTGCCCGAGCTCTTTCCCGCCTGACAGAGATGGGCAGCCAAGAGTGGGTCGAACGAGGCCTGGGAATGGGTGCAAGTGGACAGCAGGATGCTGAAAACTGGAAGAAGGTGCGAGGCTCCTGGCGACAGGACAGTTATTGATGGCCATGAAAGGTGCGTTTTGCTTTCTTCGGAGATACCCAATGAAGTGTTTGACATATAGCGAGGAGCGTATATGCGACCTCTACATGTTGATGTTTGAGTGCACCGATGAGTATTCCGACTGCCCAGAAGCTCTTCTGATCAACATCGCTTTGGTCCTCTCTTTCTCGAGCTCCTCCTTGAGCATGAACGCTCCGATCTGCACGGTCTGTGCTCCCATGAGCGCCGCGAGCTGAAACACCTCCAGCACTTCGTCCGGCGTAGCACCCAATTCTATGGCATTGCGAATGTGAATCTAACGAGCTCGATTGTCAGCACTTGAGGAATCCCAGGGCAACCATCATGATCTCACCTTCAAGTCCGGCCCATATAGATGCGTCGTCGAACAATTGATCGCGATGTAAATCAGCTGCTTGATCTTGTGCGGCAACGCGTTCGTGTTCTCCTCGTACGGCAAGCTGGAGTACATCGTATACGCCTCGAAGAGCCTCGGAGAAAGTCGCAGTATGGGCTCCCAGCTGGTATTCCAGTATCCACGCTTTTGCATGAAAGCCGCTTTCAAGTCCTGCCGCCAATCGTCGAGCTCCCGCGGGAAGTCACCCATCTCCATGCCCTCGTCCATGACCTCCAACAACAGCGGCACGCCGACTGAGACGGCGTGCACGCCCAACACGGACGTGAGCTCCAGCGTCTCCATGATTTCGGAAACTCGAGCACCGCAGTGCAGAGCGCCGTTGATGTGTGCTCGGATGCCGGGTTCAAAGAGATGCGTGCATGAAGCGTCCATGGCGAGCAGGAGGAGTTCTTGGGTTTTGCGGTCCAGGGCTTGACGGTCGATGGGCACTTTGCGGAGTTTGATGTAAGCGGCCAGATAGTTCGGGTGGTAGTCCAGGATGTAGTCCCAGGCTTCAGACCATTCTTCGCCCGTTTCCAGAAGCTGAAGTTTGAGGGCGGACATCTTCTCTCGAGGGCTGAGGATGTGTTGCTATGAGTTCTGTTTTTGGCTGTCAGGCTGGGTCGATTAGATTGAAGACTGCTTCTGTTGTAGATACGACATACCGGCACGTTCCAACAAGTACAGATCGGATCACGAGTTAGCAGAACAGCGAACGACGGCTTTATGGCATATCCATGATCTTCACGCGGCATTGGAAAGCAATAAAAGCCATATGCTATGACGTTGGCGGGGAACTGCCCATGACTCGAGCGCGTACACCAAGAAAGCTCTCAAAGTACGTATTAGTGACCAGTTCTGTGAAGATCGGTATGCTAAGAGCTGTAGGCGGTGCTCTCTGACTCTTCTGCCGAAAGCCCAATGCTTCGTGAGTCGGGTTTTGAGCCGCAATCGAAAGCATTCACTTCGAAGTGCGCTAGCCGTTTCAGGTAGGCAAGGGTCATTTTGCCATTCTCGGCTTAGAGACGACTTGGGCTCATCGCGTAACCTCACGTTTGGGAGCCACGCCTAGCGAACCGGCTCCGAGGTTTGTTTCGGATGAACGTGAACTGTTCAAATCAATTCGCTATGCTGCCCACGCTATCAATCGCAAGAAAAACAATCCTGCCACCCCCTAACTCCAACTGCCTGTCGAGTATGTTCTGCAGTGCGCACTCTCAATCATGCATTGAACTCCTGTCGTCTTCTTCGCGAGCCATTTCCACGTTTGTGATATCGGCCGTCTTGCGCATCCTTTGATGCTGTGGCGTTCTGCCATACATATCTCGGTCAGGCTCGAGCCTCGCGCTGGAGCGCTCCAATGGCACTCCTTTCTCAGCAGTGCTTGCTGCTCTGCCGAATGTCCCAAAATGCGTAACAACGGAGCCGCTCGAGGTGAATCGCATCGGCGTGCGCATGGCCGTACTATGAGTGTGACGTATCAAGCGGTCGTATCTCAATAACGCGCACTCATTCGCGCTCGCATACGGTGCAGAAGTTGTCGTCGTGTCAAGTCGATTTGTCGCTCGCGCTATGAGGCGGCAATCGCAGTGTCCACATCGACAGTCTCCGCTTCAGGTCCTGGCAATGGATCGCTGTCGTCCATGTTGTCTTCTGAGTCTTCCGCTTCCTCAGTCTTCATCTCGTCCACGCCTTGCTCGCGACAGAGCGGACACGAGTTGCGTCCCGTTGTCAGCCATTGGTCAATACAATCCTTGTGGAATAAGTGGTTACACTTCACCAGCTTACGACCCATCTCCTCGGCTTCGAAGTCGCATAAGCAGACGAGACAACGCTGGTCCACTTCCAAATCGACTCGGTCTTCGCCTTCGACAGCAACAGCCACGAGATGAGCAGTCTTGATGGCATCTTCTGAGATCGTTGGCACTTCGATATTGTACACTCCGCCCGCATTCTCGACATCCTGATCCGTGGCGACGGGTGCTTTGGCTGGGCCGAGAAGCGCTGACAGGAGCATCATATCTTCGTAAGTTGGGTTCTCCGTGAACAAACTTGGAGTCGTAAGAATGGGGTGATTCTCAGGGTAAGAGCCTCCCAACACGTATATTATCCAACTACGCGAATCGCTGGGCCCAGTCCGATGCTCACCACCAGAATTCTCGGTGCCGGATCGTGAGGAAGAACGTGAAAGTGTCGGTAGATGATCCGGTTCCACCACACCGTTTCGCCGCGGATGACCAGATGCAAATCGTGGGTAGTGGACGTTTGGCGCGGTATCCGAGCGACGATGCATCCGATAGCCGTCCGAATCTCCCAGGAGATTGGTGCTAGAGTGAGCGGATCGGATCGATGAAGTCTCTTCGGTATGCGCACTCAAGGGACTCGCAGCAGAGCTTCTGTGAAGCATGCTATTCCTCGACTCGCTGCTGAATTCGCGCATGCTGCTGGCCACGATCGAAGCAGGTCGCGAGTGACTGGGTGTGGTATTTCTGCTTGATATTCTGCTCAGTTCAGGACTCGGGCTTGCGGGCGTCACAGGTGGTGGCCGTGGCTCGTATCCCGAGCTAGCCACACTCCATGGCCGCTCCCTTCGTCGATCAGGTGATCGATGATCTCTCTGGTCATCCATTCTGTCGCTCAGTCTGCCGGTGCCCATTCCTGCATTACCCATGCTAGCTCTCCTCCGATGTCGGAAGGATGTCCCATTTTGCGGAGGCCGCAGTATCGAGTCGATGCTGTCGTGACCGTGCGTTCCAAGTGCATCTGCTGGAAGGGGTGTTGGAAAGTTGCCCAATTGATCGATGAAAGGCGGGAGGTCCTCACCAGGCGTACTCGAGGCCGAGGTGGAGTTTGGTGAGATAGAGCGAATGCCAACTATGATGATGGGCACCATCCGGCCGTCCGCGGCTCCAGACTCACTCGCTGCATCGTTTGCAACGGGCTCTCGCTGCTCCTGGCTCGCGGCGCTGGAAGGTCCGAACCGGAACATGCGGAAGAAGTTGAGCGGAGCGCTCTGTGTACCTTGACCGTCTCCTTCGCCATCACTGCCGCCTTGTCGAAGTGCAGATGCTATCCGACCATTTTGTAACGCCCGCAGAAAGCCGTCGAAGCTGCCATCCTCCCCAGCACTTCCCAAGTCCCCAAGTCCTGTACTGCCAGTCAAACTCCTCGCCTCGCTCATGGCATTTTGATCGTCGCCCATCAGCGTCGCCGCCGTAGCCGCTGCAGCCACACTGAGCAATCTGCTCAGCATCGCTGCTTGATCTTCGTTACCGCGTGGCCGTGTTGACGATGATCGAGGCGGCGAAGACCGCCTTCGCCGAAGGGAGGATGTGAGTTGTCGAAATGATCGATCGGGTCGGAGTGAGTTGAGCCGTAAGGCAGAACGTCGCGGCAAGCTCTCGCTGCGTGAGGCCGTTTCGGGTGGCGGACCAGTAGCCAAAATGTCGTGGTCAAATGTCGATGAGATGTCGATAGAAGGCAGCCGCGGCGGCAGATACTCGTTGCTGAGGCTGCCATCCTCCGTCGTTCGCACATTTGACGTTCGTCGATGCAGTAGGTTGTAAGTGGGCCGAGGTGACTCGCGGCTGTGATCCATGCGTAGCATCTCTTGGAAGCGCGAGCGTGTTCGTTGTACCAGTGCTGCGCGAGGCTGCTGATCAGTCACGGTTTCTCCACTCGGCTCGTTCAGGTCGCTAGCGGAATGTGGTGATCGAAACAGCTGCGACAGGCGGTTCACAGCCGGGGTGCGAGTGAGCCTGGGAGCAGTGGGACGCTCGGAGAGCAGAGCGTTGTCATCTTGCTGATCTCCTTCATCTTGCCGGCCTTGTGTTCGAGGGTCAGGACTCCGCCGCAGCAATATTGACCTTCTTGACCTGGTGCGCTCTGCAGGATTTCTCCGCTGCTGTGGCTGCGAGGCTGTTTGGCCCATGATGCCAGTAATGAACGGAAGAGCGAGCGCTATTGGCACATTTGCGTTGTTGTCACGCCGGGAGCGAGCGGCGCAGAATGGTGGTGCTGACTCTGCTGAGTGAGGGTGTTCGGTGGTAAGCGAGTGGAAGGATACGGTGCGGGCGCGCGCAGGTAGGTCGAGGTTGGTGATGTCGGCCGGTCGAGGGATGTGATATCGCAGTGTTGGTTGTTGGCGAGTAAGGCGAGTCGAGAGCGATCTAGTACTGTACGTCCTCTCCACGCAGACGCAAGTGAAAGACCGGGGTGAAGTGGAGCTCTCACAACCAGGCGTCACGCGCGTGGAGGTAAGAAGGTCGGCAAGGTGTGTGGTGGTTTGGTAGGATCGGAGGTGGCAGTGTGGTAAGCAGGTGGTAGATCAGTCAGCGCAAGTAGTAGATCCCGTCGTCTAGTTCTAGAGCGTCACTGGTCGCGGCGTTTCGGTTCGACTTGTACCAAACTACTTCTACACCTCGAGCAAGACATTCACGATATCATTCTGTCTGTCCGAACGATGAATGGAGGCAATTGAATGAAAGAGACCGCCGGACTGACACTATTACCACGATATCCCTGAAGAGGGTCTATCACGTCCCTTGTCACTTGTGATCTTGGCCATACCTCCTCCACGAAACACTCACCGCCAACGCCCAAAGGAACTGTAGAGGTACTTTATACGGACCGTCCGCCAACGACAAGGTACCAATTGTTCTCCCGACCATCGACCGCAGACTGAGAAAACAGCCTGTCAACGAGACCGACACGAGTCGATGGCCTTCCAGTAATGCAGTAGTCACTTACCGATCTTACGGCAGCTGGGACTCTGACAGTCTCACAAGGCTACGGTTTGACAGGTGTGGGAACCCGATTGGGAACCGCCAGCATCCACCTCAGCACTACGGCCACCTCCGAGTCGTATCAGAGTCCAGAGGCGGAACATTGCCTTCGCCTGGGACTGAATGTCTGCCTTTGCGCCTGTCTATCGAGCCCCTGCTCTCGCACAGCAGTCATTTCTCGCCCGCGAACAGAAGCGCGAACGGAAGCGGAAGCGAGAAGTGAGTGAAGCGGGCAGCAATGAGGGACTGTATAGTCCGTCACATCAATCGCTGTCGTCAGACCACGATGAAGATGAAGCTCCTCGAGTACTCCATCCCGTGAACAAGAAAGACCCGTACTATGTTGCCGGACATGCGAGAGACCAACCTCTACCTCCTGGAGACTTCCCTCACGCGGCAGTCAAAGAACCAAAGCCTGATCTCTCCATCGAGGAGGAATTAGCACAAATCAACCCGCCAGTCTACATCCCAAAAGTCGCGCAAAAGGCAGAAGCACAATCCTTGCGGCGTCGACATCTGGACAACCTCACAGCAATCTTGCACAAGTGCATGCTGAACGGAGACTGGAAGCGCGCGTCCCGGACATGGGGCCTAATTCTGCGCACGGAATTCTCGGGACGAGGAACCGATATCCGTCAGCATGGACGATGGACGATTGGCGCCGAGATCTTGATGCGGCGGGACGAGACTTTCGAGCGACTTCCGATTCGAGCCCAGAGGGAGCGCAACGATGATGACAGTGAGGATGGAGACGCTGTCGAAAGGCCTGTCAAGACACAGCTGGAGCCAGTATTTTCCGACGAAGGCTTCAAACGAGCGCGAGACTACTACGAACGACTCATACTCCAATACCCGCATCTCCAACGCACACACCACTCCACCATCAACGCTCTGGCGATCTACCCAGCCATGTTCAGCGTCTGGATCTACGAAGTGCAAAACCGTTCCAGTCGCGCCAGACGAAAGCTATCCGTGCCATCGGCAGACACCTCGGAAATGGACATCGACACCAGCATCCTCAGTGACAGGTCCACGCAGCAAAGACGATCTCTCCATGAGATTCGCGATAGAGAGCTCGAGCAGGCGATACCCATTGCTCAACGACTGGACGAGCTGCTGGTCAATCCACCCTACGACACGAGTCATGAACTACTGCATTCGAGAGGAATGGTAGCGCTGTGGCTGTCCGACTTGCACAAGGAGCTGTCGTCTGCGAAGAATGCCAATGTGATGAGTAATAGGTCGGATGATGGAGATCTCGATGCGAGTGTGGAGAATATGGAAACCAACGCATCGTTGATGAAAGCGAAGTCGGAACGACAGCGAGCGAGAAAGATCTTTCAGCGTCTCCGTGCGGCGGGGAGTGATTTGCCGCCGGACATCGTTGACTTTCTGGAGGATGATGAGGAAGAAGACGACGATGGGTAGGAAACCCGCCTCTTGAAGGATGACGAATCGATACCTCCTAGTAATGAGCGAATCTCGTAAAGTCATAGCATCCGTGAATGTCGTCCGTCTCAGGGCCTCATCTCAAAAGCCTACCCTACGCGATCACCGCATCCAACACCGCATCAAGATACTGATCATACCACTCCTTCCCCTCCCTCCCCACCAGCGCATCCACCATCGCTTTCGCCACCTCTTGATCAGCACCCTCTTTCCCACCCTCCTTCTCCCTCCAAACCTCCTCCGCCTTCCTCGCCGCCACTCTAATCGCCTCTCCCTCATCCTCATCCCCATACAAATCACACCTCTCACACTCCACACACCTCCCACCCACCGGTCGGAAATGCTGACAAAAGTGTCCATACCCTTCTTTACTCGTAATCTCCTGCCGACAAATATAACACATCGTGTACCCGCAATTGCAAACCAGCTTGTTGCATCCACTCGCTTTGACGAAGCTGAGCATGCATTTCGGACAGGTGCGCTTGACGGCTGCGGTGGCGGAGGCTTCGATTGCGTGGCGGAGAGAGGATTTCTCCGACTCGAAGCAGATGTGTGGGTCACGCCAGGCGGCGGTGCAGCGCGTGCAGGAGATTTGACCGCAGGTGGGGGATTGGCAGTGGAAGCGGAAGCCGCGGCGGGCGCGGTGGATGCGGGCGAGGGATTTGGTGATTGGTGCGCGAAGGGGCGGGATGAGCGGTACGAGTAGCCAGAGGACGAGTGTGATTATGATGAGGGGGAGGGTGAAGATTGAGAGGAGAGTCAGGAAGGAGGTAAAGATGATCTGGATGGCTGGAGTGGCTTTGGTGGTGATGTGCCGCCACACGGCCATGGGATGCCTGAGTCGAGCTGGCGGGGCTTCGTCAAGTTCGGCGTAGCTGCAGAATGGACAGCGTTGGAGTTGAAGATGGCATTGGAGGAGAACGTCGGTGGTGATGCGGGCTTGGAAGTCGTGCCATGCGTCTTCGTTATCGCTAGCCTGGGTGAGAGCACGCATGACGAGCTCGCCTGGCATGCAGCCCGTACAATCCTCAGCCGCGAAGCAGCGCACGGTAGCTCGCTTCAGATCTGCTGTCCGTGACCAGCCCTGGCCGTAGAGCGCTTCATTTACCGTCCTGCGAATGCAGTCCAGACATAGGAAGTGGCAGCCATCATCACAGGAGGCGATCTTCTCAAATGGTACTGAGGCATAGCAACACTCGCAATCGAAGAGTGCTTCGGCCTCCTCAGCTTCAGCTTCGTTAATCCGGCTTGCTTCGCGAAAGTCGGCAATGATTCGATCTTGTCTTTGCCTCGTCACGATCGGACCCACGAATAGATCGTACAGTTCCCGGTCCAGGTCTTCGTCTCCTGTGCGTCGTAAGGCCGGGATAGCTTGCCCATCAGCATCGCCCGTCGGCTGCCACGTGATGAAAGGATGGCCATCAGCTATACTCGAAGTCGACCTTTTCGGCCAAAGTGAGGAAAGCGAGAATCGCCACGATTTGGTCGCTACGTGTTGCAGTACCGGTCTTGCCAGAGTATACGAGAAGTTCTGCTCAGCTAGTACGCCTTTGATGATGGAGTGGCTCAGGTTCCTAAATTCCAGGTACAAAACATGCTTGACGGCTTTCTTGTAGCTCTCGCTTCGGAAGAGCTCCTCGTGCTCAAGATCAGGTCCGGACGGCACAGGGCGTCCGTCTTTCATCCGCTCTCGTTGTCCCTTCCGGAGTTTGACCGTCTCCGACCGCGCTTGAGTCTGCGTCTTTGTCGGAATGCGATACCGACCCTGCACCCATTTGGCCTTCTTCTGTAGCAGATGCTCGGTCACGACCTGCAGCCTGCTGTCAGGTCCCACGCTGACGAGCATTTCGCGGAAGACTTCTGGCCGGACGTCCGGGAAAACATCGACCAGTGCAGACAGCGCAGCATTCAGCTCCGTCAGGTCCGGTTCCGTGGCTTCGGTGCGAGGCAGAGAAGGGTCAAAGAGCGGCGTGATACTACTGTCATTGGAACCGGAAGCATCATTCGCAGCGTTCTTGAACGGTCGGAAGAAGTCTGCCTTATTCTTCCACAGACGACCGGGTCTGGGAAGCGGCGGGACGTGGTCCATTTTATCGAGAGACAGCCCAGTAAGGCCGCTTATGGGACGGATGCTGGGATAGGATGATCACCGGGCTCAAGGCCGGCCAGTCACATAGTTGTGTTGAGTATTTTGAAGACTCGGCGTCTGCACAGCCTCAATGAGACGATGGCGACGCGATGATGAAGCGGGGAAGTGTCATGCTGATGGGCGGTTTCATGATTGATGGAGAGGTCAGCTTTCAGGTTGCGGTCGTACCTAGAACTACCACACTTCCGCCCCGCGCTTTCCGCTGGATCGTTAGTTCTACCGTAACCTTGACTGCTAGTCACAGGCTCAATGGTGCAAAGAGTTCACGTCCCACATGTAACCACGAGAATGTTTGAGAGGATTGTCTAGTTGACTGCTTACCTAGGTAGAACCATTGAATTGACATGACGTGAGCGCGGCAAAGACTTTGGCCAGCGTGGTAGCACCACGCGCTGCATTCAAGAGACTGAGACAATCGCCCGGATGACTACGTGCTGCGAGAACGTGCATACAATTACATACGTGTCGAGAGGACACCAAAGTGTGCAGCGGCATTACTGCAGTCGCATTCGAGCTGCCCTTGTTCCTTCTCAGTTCTCATCTTGCACTTCTTTACGGTAAAGCTTTGGACGTCGCAGGTCTCCTCAAATCAAGGTCCTAGCCATCAGGCACTCAGACAGCGAGCTCTTCTGTGTATCTTGGCAAGAATACATGGACTGCTCATCCTTGAAACAGTAGACCTGCCGCATACTCCACATTGCCTCCACATGCATCCAACGCAGCGATGGCTTCCTGACGTGGAAAGCCCAGGCTTTGCAACTGCTCGATTGCTTCTTTCGAATGAGCCGAAGCCGTCGGTGCCTGGGTTGCGGCGGATGGTGCATGGACCACGGGCGCCTTCGAACTCGAACCAGCACCCAAGGTCTGACCTTGACCCTGGAACGGTCCTTTGGCGGCGGACGAAGACGCTGCCGCGGATGTGCCTGCGGGCTTGACGGTACCTGATTGCGCGCCGATCTCAGTACCATTAGGTCCGGAGATGGTCGGTTCGCTTTGTTGTGCGTCCTCGAGGAACTTGGGTAAGTCGGCCTCTCCCAAGAAGTCCACCTCGTTGCCGTCGCCAAAGATTAGCTTGTTTTGTCGTAGATCGATGATGCCCTGGAAGCGTTTGAGCATGTCCAGGCCAAGTAGGAGGTCGACGTCTTTGCCTTCCATGACGGTGAATGAACAAGACATGGTAGAGTTGCCGATCTTGATGTCGGCCGAGTGAACGCGACCGAGGATTTGCGCAGTGCCAACACCCTTTGCAACTCCAGAATAACGTCTGTCGATGAGACGCATGATGCCGCAAGTCTCTGCACAGGAAGGCGACATGATTGTAGTTTGAGCGCCCGAGTCGACGAAAGCTTTGACCGGATGCTTGTTGACCTCCACCGGAACGTACAGCATAGTGACCCGTCCGAAGACTGAAGACGGAGGTTAGCATGAGTTTTCCCAGCGACCCAATAACCGGACAAACATACCTTCAGGGTTGTGCTCGTATGCGAATTGAAGATTCTCCTGCACAGACTCCTGCCGAATCATTTCCTCAATCTTGCGCTGAGCCTCGATATTGAACGGATCCTCGTTCAACAACCGCATCTGCTCCAGTCTGTCCCTCTCCCTGTTCTCATCCTCACTGATCATCTCCAACCACACATCACGAAAGCGATTGCTGTCGTTGATCGCCTCGGCTAATGCCGGACGCTGTTCCCTCACTTGTGCCATTGCTGCCGGGCTTCCTAGAATGCTCAAACGTGTTGTCTCAATCTCCTGTACGTTCGAGCCTGGCCCTCTTCGCTGCTGCTGCTGCTGCTGGGGCTGAGCGCGCCGTTGTGTGCCCATGTTGTTCTGATTCGTTTGTTCTTGACGCATGAGCATAGCAATCATGTCACCATCCTGTATGCCCACCTCCTCTAATGTCTTGTCGTCGCCTTGAAGGGTCTGGTTGTTGAGAAAGAATTGCTGGGAGGCTTGCGGTATGCTCGTCTCGGCGTTGACGAAGCCTTTGAGGTCGCCGACGGAAAGACCGGGAGGCAGGTCCAGAGTGAGGAGCTCTTGGTCGAGGGCATGGTTGGGAGCAATGATAGATATGGTGATGCGAGGCCTGCACGGTTGTGACAATCGGTCAGCATGTTCGGCACACGAGTTCCACAAGGACAGTTTGAGCGTGAGGCGGTCTGGCGACTGTGCCGTGAAGAGAATGTTACTCACATTTTGTGGTTGCTCCAGAAGCTGGAGTCCTTGCTGCGGTTGGGTGTTTTGTATGCAGGTGAAGCTGAATCAGGCTGGTCGGTGGAATGCGAAGTGACACACCCGACGGAGAGTGGATCGTGGGGTTGATGGAGCGTCACAATCGAGTGGTCAATGCGAGGATGTTGGCGAATCGTCCTGCGTGTGATGCGACTGACCGGAAGGAAGTGAGCGCTACCTCATCGAGTGGAAGACACGGGAGAAGAAGGTCATGACTAATGCGGCGGCGACGAGAGATGCGGTGGTTCGTGTTTGCCGCGTGTACCCAGATGCTGCTAGAAGCGTGGAGCGATAAGTGGCAGTCTGGCGAGTGAATGCCGATGCTCGATTGCTGGTGGATGGAAGTACAACTCGGCGGGGTCTTTGGTGAAGGAGCAGGCAAGCAAGCGGGACTCTCAGTAGCTTGACGGCTTGTCATGGACGACGATGACGGTCTACGACCCACGGTACCTGGTCATCGTGAGCTGGAAAAGCGGTCAAGTAAAGAGGGAACCCAATGCTCTACAATGCTTCGCTCCCACGTGCAGCAGTAGAACGATGTGTTGCTACCTTATTTGCGATACCACTGCTCACTTGCATGCACGCCCGCATATGGAATATGGACCTCCCGCCCCTCCTCAGTCCTCACGGTCGTGCTCGGCGCCTTCCGCCCAACGGCCCGTCATCTGCACAGTGACAGTGACAGCCGAGTGTGAAGAGGAACATCTGCAAGGCAATCGTTGTGTAGAAGCTGATTTCAGGCACCTTGACCAAGGAAGTCATACAGGCATTCGTAGGGCAAGAGTCGGGACTGTTTTCGTTCCCTGTCCTGTGCTCCTGTGCTCCTGCCTCGTGGACAGGTTGGTCAACGTCCTCGCGCACGTTGTCCGACCAGACCCACTCTACGCACGTCACTTTGTCCTTCTAACCAGGACATCCTAGTCCCAAAGGTTACACCCGATTGTTCTCGACCGGACTATAAGCTCTAGACTCTAGAGCAGACAACATCGAGTCGTTCTCTGATCCACCTCCGCAATCCACATCATGCCCCGGGATCTCTCCGACCTCGCCAAGCAGAGCCACATTGAAGCTCTACCGTCCCTCTCCAAGTCGACCGCCAACGACAAGGCATACGATGAATCCATGTCCGCGGAAGTCGAGAGCGAAATGATCGGCGAGACGCCCGAGCGAAACAGCAAGCTGGACGAACTCCACCCTTACACACAAACACTGTCAATGTCGGACCTCGAAAGCTGTGTACTTTTGGAGAACGCTGCGTTCCCACCAAATGAACGAGCCTCGAGGGAAAAGGTGAGCACTGTGTGAAACGCTTATTACTGCATGCGTTGTTGTTTCCAGCTCTCGCACGGCTTTCCCTTGTATCTGCACGACGCTTGCACCATGCACTTTCCGTGCACTGGGCGCAGAATGTTCCGATCTCCACCATGCTGTGCGACCCAGATGTTCCGGTCTCCACTTCCTGCATACTCCTCTTCGGACATAGTCACGCCATGCTGATATCCACCCCCTTGCAGTTCCAATATCGCCTCAAGACCTGCGGCGAACTGAGCCTAGGAATCTTCACATCTCAAGAGACTTCCGACGTTGTCACAGCAGAGACTGCGGCACCCGTGTACTCCGGTGCTCCCGAGCGAAAGGCAGTCCTCCTAGGTCACATTTTCTCCACCAAGTCCACAAACCCAACCGTGACCGATGCCGACATGGTGTCAGATAATTCTGATCCGAACATCGGCCACAAACATGAAGGCCGCACGATCTGCATTCACAGCATCGCCGTCTTGCCGGAGTACCAACGTCGCGGCTTGGGTTCGACGCTTCTGAAGGCGTACCTGCAGCGTATGGACAGCCATGGTGTGGCGGATCGGGTGGCGCTCATCGCTCACGACCATCTCATCCCGTACTATGAGCAATTCGGGTTTGTAAATCAAGGCGAGAGCAAGGCGCAGTTCGGTGGCGGCGGCTGGTACGATATGGTGCTCGAGTTCGAGTATGACAACCACTAAAGGCGCTGGAAATGGTTGCATTCGAGGCTCGTCGTTCCAAACGCGGCTGGTCGGTGTGTTCTGTTCAGATCGGGCGGCGAGAAATGGTGTGTCGGACTGGCCGAGACGTGCGGTCGTTCTCAATGCAATGCGGTCCTGTCTACCCATCCATATCCTTCGTGACTTTGGGAGGCGCTGCTTCGATCTCATGATAGGCGGGAAGGTCCGCATCCTCGTCATCCTGTCTATCGACTCGAGACGAGCCAGCCTCTCCAATCTCATCGTAACCATATGGAGCCGAGCCCGAGGGAGGTGGCACCATCACAACAGGGAATGTTCGACTAAATTCCACTCGCTGGTCTGCGATCCTGAGCCTGACATTGACACGGAGGAAATATGATCTCGCGACCTTGGGATGCGAGAATGTGCTTGTATGGCCCAGTATACGATCGGTTTGTACGGTCGCGGTATAGTCGTTCGCTTTGGAAAGCAACACGGGATCTGCAGGATTGGCTTTCCATGCCAATCTCTGCGCCGTAGCGCTGTCTGAACAGGTCGACGAAGCTAGCAAACGTCCACCAGTGTCTACTATCGTGTCCGCAACAAGATCTGCCCGAACAGAGACAAGACTGATGTCCGGGGTGAACGTCGCCGTCGTTTCCGAGTCCGAGCGTCGAAGCGTGATCACAAACTCTGGTGTGAAGCCAGGGTAGATGTGTTGCAACTCTGTGCAGCTCAGTCGACACACGAATTTGGGATAGTCGTTCGACTTGAAAGCTGCTTTGGTCTTTGCCCTAAAGCCAGACGGACGTTCCGCTTCGGGCAACAAGTTCGAATGCTGCACGACACTTTTCTGGTGGAATGTCGTTACTGGTGTTGCGAACACGCTCGGAGGCGGTCTGGGAAGGTCAAGTCGGACGATCGGTTCGGCATTCCAGTCGGAGTTGCTCGTTTTGATATCAATGCCTGGCATCTTGACGTTGCATCCGATGCGATACCTGACAGCCACGTCGACTTTGTCGGGATAATCGGAGAAGTAGAAGCTGAAGGACGGGGGTAATGGCACGCCATTGACTGCGTCCGGAAATTTGATAGTGAACGGGAACTCGTATTTCTGGCCCTATGATTCGCGTTTCCATCAGCTATGCCGTGTAGTGTCTTCGTCAGTCGGGAACGACCTACCACTTCAGCTTTGAACGATCCATCGAAGATCTCAAAGGCCTGCCGGAACAGCTGCATACCACAGTCGGTCGCAAATTCTCGATCTCGCTTCACCGATATCTTGATCTTGCCCCTCAGGGTAGCCTCGAGTTTCAGTGGTCCGAAGAGGTCGGCGGTGGCCACGTTGGACTTGAATAGAGACTTGTACGGCATGTAGGAGAGTATCACGTTGCCTGTGATTGCATCGCCAGGTCCATAATGAGCCCGACCACTGCCACGGTCAAGGACCACCCTGGCCGTTAGGCTGCCTAATCTTGCGTCCGCCATGTTGCAGTCGTGAGGTATTTCCACTGATGTTCGGCCGGGCTGATACAACCATATGGTGGTGCTTTCTGGCGCGGCTCTGAAGTGAGTACGGGAGTCTTGCTATAGCCTTTTACTGCCACTTTTTGGGGATTGATGCATCAAAGGCCTTATCGTGCAACGAATGGGGTGAACCACCAGATATATATGGGCCGTAGAGCAGACGGAAGCCGGCTAGCCATTGGAGGCAGTGCATAGCGCACCGTCGGATCTGCAGACTTCGTGATCAACAGCTCGCACTATTTGTACCAATGGCAGCAGACGCGGTGTATTCAACACCAAGGACATGATAGGCCTCGAAAGCGAATGCCCCGATGGTGATTGCAGTGCTGCTACCTCCAATCAGGCGCTAAAGAGAGCTCCTAGCCCTTATATTAATTGTTCTGGCACAGAGGTGTTTTTGTTCTGACACGTAACGTTGTTATTGTTCTGACGTCAGCTGTATAGACGCTGTCGCGGATCCGCTATGGCGGATCCGCTATGTGTCTGCGACTACCACCACAACTACCGCGACTTCTTTATGCTATCTTAGTCGTCCGCATTAGGATAAGGGCTGTATAAGGGCTGGCAGGAGCTCTCTTTAAGCGCCTAACGAGAAAGGGTGGGGATCGTGTCAAAATGGAATTTTGGGCAGTTTTTCCAGCCTCGCTAAATGCAATAGCTCCATAACTACACTAGCTAGCCAAAAAGTAAATAAGTGGTCTAGGGATATTACCGTGTTAATTAGGAATACGTAGTTAAGTTATTTATTACTCTAGCGGTTAACCCGGGCTATATAGAAATGCTAAAAAAACGTGTATAATTGTAGCTAAACGCAAGCCGAATGTAGGGTGCTATAACACTAAACACCACTCGTTTAAAGATATTAAAGACATCCGGGTATGTAGAATTACTAGCTCTTACACCTCTAAGTGTCTATTTTGTTCTAGCGTAACTTTTTGTTCTAGCGTAAATCTAGCGACAATTTACTAACTAAACAGCTAAGCTACGCTAGTTTCTTCTATTTTGTTCTAGCGTATAACTCTTTTTGTCCTAACCTAAACCCACTAAAACATTCTCTTTTCTATCCTTTATCCTTTATCCGATTATCTAAGAAGCCTATCCGAGTAGCGCATCCGAGTAGCGCATCTACTAGAGCGCTATTATTATAACTAGTAGGAGAAAGGGAAAGAAGGAGGGCAGTTAACGAGGCTATAGCATAGGTAGTCGTAGTCGTAGCGGTTCGGTTATATAAGGCAACTTCTTCGCGGACGAGCGTATACGAAGTAATACTAAGCGTATAGCGTAGGCGGCCGAGTAGGCTATATAAGAGCAAGTAGGGCGTGTAAATCTAGGTGGATATCGAGGCGGACATTAAGGTAGTAGCGAATCGTTAGATCTAACCGCCGAGGAAATAGCCGCGGTTAGTAAGATAATAGATATCGACGAGTAGGCTTAGGCCGGACACCTATAATAGGAGTAGGCCGGACACCTATAATAGAGAAGCTCGGCCAAGAGTCTTAGATTCGTATTATAGCTAGCACGACTACGATTAGCACCGGCACTAACGTCCTAGATATTAAGTACGTAATCCAGAACAAGATCCCGATTACTAAGGATATTAAGGATTAGACCTAGCGGCTTAGTCGGTCGTATCGGCTTTAGAACTAGGTGGACGAGAATAGCGACAAGATCTATAGTATTAGCATAGTGTTCTAGGAGTACTAGCTCGATAATAACGAGAAGCATGTGCGTACTAGATCCGAAGGTACATCGATTATCTAGCCTCCTATTAACGCCGAGGCGGTAGAGCCTGCTATACCTCTACTAGTAGTATTATTACCGCGGAGCCGTTATAGCCGTCTAATCCGTCTTAGCTCTCGTCTACGAGAGTCCTTGTTAGTTAATAAGACCGTTCCTAGCGAAGGTAATGCCGCGAATCTAGGTAAGGGCGTAGGCGGCGATAGCGATACTAGAGATAGCGAGTTCGAGGACGCTCGGAAGAAGAAGCTAAAGAAGGCTTCTAATAGCAAGAGCTTTTTTACTAAGGATAAGATTAAGAAGCGTAAGAAGACGCTAAAGATCTTCCGCGAGGTGCGGAACTCGCACTATATAAACAACAACACTAGACTATGCTGTCGCAAGGTAACTAATAAGTACCTTAGCGAGGAGCGTTGCTAGTATCTATAAGACCCGATTCCGGACGACAAGTGCTGTAACATATGCAATCCTAAGCTGGAGACTAAACACGAGCTCGAACTAAGGCTACTACTAGGTCCGAAGAAGTCGTCTAAGCTAACTGCCGACTCGCGCCGTAGAGTTGTATTAACTTTTATCGAGGACTAGGCTACGAAGAAGTCGACGGCTAGTATGTTTAGTAAGGACGACACCTTTAACGCCGAGCTGCTCCATTTCACGATCCCTATCGACTTCTACATATCTAAGGACTTACAATACTAGCTATGCGACATTTTCGGAAAGGTTACCGAGGAGTAGGATAGCGTAATAGACGAGGAGGTCTTCGAGGCTGCACTACTACTACACGGTTAGTTAGAGCAGTAGGATATCCCGGAGTTAGTGCAGTTCCTTAATAACATCGATGTTTACATAGAGTAGAAGGATATCTAAGACGCTAAAGAAGTAGCGGAGAAGACGGCTAAGAAGGATAAGAAGGCGAGATAGGCAGCCCTTTAAGCTAGTGCCCTTTAAGCGCAGACACTAGCAACCTAAGGCACTAACCGTGTAGCTATAGCTACTCGTCGCAAGGTTACCTAGGACAACATCCGCAATTTATAGAATACTAACGCCTTACGCATCCAGGCTAACATTCGAGCAACGCAGTAGGCCTAAGTAGTCCAAGTAGTCTAGACTCTAGCGCCTCTATAGATAGGAAGTCTAGCGGGTCTCGCGATAACTCTAGTCGCTAGTCTATTAAGTGCCGTAATCGCTAGTCTATCTACTTGTTCGTCTACTACTCGTCGTCGATCCGTACTAGGTAGCGCAACCGGAGAGAAGACTATAATCGAAGAGCAACAAGCCGTATAGTCCGGTAGTCTAGCTACGCGTACGCGAATCCTCTTACTAGGGAGGGATGCGACTAGGTCCACTATTACTAGCGAGGATATGCAGATAAGGTTAGAGACAGTATCGTTAGTAAGTAGCCGTAGTCGTAAGCGTTCCTTTACGGCGAAGAATCTATAGGGTGTAAACCGTAATAGTAGTCCGAAGTAACTAGAACTTTAAGGTAGATAGAAGCGTAGACTCGGTAGCCTATATGTCGTCGAAGGATAGAGGTGTGCGCTCTCGTGGAGCATGCTATGTATTATAGACCTCTTATAGAACTAATTCTTAAGCTAGCCCTCCTACTCTTAGTAACTGCCTATATCGCATTAAACTTAATAGCCGAGTTATTGTTCTAGTATATAGGTCGAGTTATTGTTCTGAACGCCTCGAACTCCGGCTCTATTACACCGTAGTCGTAGTTATAATTATAGTTACAATCGTAGTCCGTCTATAGGTAGCTTATTTAATCGCTCTCGTAACATAACTTATTATTCTAATTAAGTCGGTCGCATTAAGTCGGTCGTATTAAGTCGGTCGTATTAAGTCGGTCGTATTAAGTCGGTCGTATTAAGTCGGTCGCATTAAGTCGGTCGTATTAAGTCGGTCGCATTAAGTCGGTCGTATTAAGTCGGTCGTATTAAGTAAGTCGGTCGTGTTAAGTCGGTCGTATTAAGTCGGTCGTATAGATAATTTCGGTACTAAGGGAGTTACATAATCGTCGTAATAGTCGAATGTTATTACTAATACTATTATAACAAAGAATGTTGTCGAGTACACGACAATAGGATAACTCGGGAAGGAAGCTAGCCGGGGCTGCCTCCGCCTACGTTTAAACCCCTCTATATACGCGCATATTATGTTACGCCCTAAATACTCCTACTATTGTCGTCTAGCAAATACTACTTTATCTTCTCGAACATATCCGCTCCGACTACTAACCCTCTCGACTTATTATCCTAACACGAATCGCTAATCGTGTTAGGACAAAAAATGCTAGCCTACCGAATGCACTAGCTACACCGAATGCACTAGCTACAATATGTAGTACGAATTCTCGAATCTACGAACCCGAGCGATCTAGCCGACCTATTATGTTAGGACAAAAAATGCTAGACATCTACATTCGCATTAGGACAAAAAACACCTATAGGATCGTGTTAGGACAAAAAATCACAAGTAGAACGAACTTAAGACCGGAGACTTCAAGATTAAAGATACTACTAAACCGACTTAATTAAAGGAGGCTATTTACTTGCACACCTCTCTACCGACTCGATAGCGAGAGCACTTAACCGACGCCTTGCCCTTCTTAAACAATTCGGCAGCCTCGTACGTATATATATTACACGGGCTCTTACTATTACCCTTACGTCGCTCTCTCGTAGTACACTTCTTATAGGCCGGAGTCCGAGTAGTACTATACTATAGTAGCTCCTCGATCCTTATAACGGCCGAGATCTTCCTTTGTTCGGCTAGCTTTATATTATTCTAGCCGACTCGATCTACCTACTTCGTCTACTACTTGCTAGTTTCTTATAGCTAGTATAGCTCCGTAGAGCTAGCGCCGGTAGGCCGGCTACGGCTACGGTCTTGCTACGGCTACTGTTATTGTTACTACTATTAAGGTGTAGGAGCTAGAGCTCGAGAAGGCGGCGGAGCGGAGAGCGATATATCGGCTTCTTCTTCTTCTTCTTCTTCGTCTACGAATTCGAATAGATCGGAGGAGGGTAGTAGTAGGCTACTACGGTAACGTAGAGTAGGACAGCGTAGGGCAGAAAGACAGCTAGAGGCCGGAGTAGCAGCTCTTAGTAGTAGTAGTAGTAGTGTTAATAGTACCGGCGAGGGAGAAGGTAGAGAAGGGCGCTAGATAGGCGTAGTAACACGCGGTTGTTCTTAATCGGCGTAAGCGGCGACGTCGTCTAGCAACGCGTCTAGGTCGACTTCTTCGAAGGGGAGGGAAGGGCGCGACATCTTAGTATTAGTAATAGCGGCGAAGCTTGTAATAGTGCGTAACGAGGAAGAGAAGAAGAAGAAGAAGAAGAAGAAGAAGAAGAAGAAGGAAGCATATAATATATACTAGCTAAAGCGATTCTATCGTATTATCGAATATAGCTACTATTGTCGATAACTAGAGTTATTGTTCTAGCTTCTCCTTATTGTTCTAGCATACGCGATTATACGAGCTAACCGGGTTTAGACTTATTGTTCTAAGAGTAAAGCGATTTAAGGTATTTATAAGGCAACGCTAATTCGGACTTATTGTTCTACGATTAAGGCACTTAGAACGAGGATTAAGATTAAATTACTAAACGCTAAACGCCGAAGTCTATTCTACTGCTGCTGCTACTACTACTACTACTTAAACGCACTAAACATCGCCGCGGAAGCGGCAGCGAGTATACTTTCTAGCACCTAAACGCTTATTAAACTAAGCTACCTCGGCAGTAGTATACACACGGTATAGGGTTGCTAAACCCCGAGCAATTCTAGCCCTACATTTAGAGCATAGCTACGGCGTACGCGCGATACTAGTAGTACCCTCTTCGAGACGGGTAATATACGAGAGCTTTCGCTACTACGCCGGTTTAACCTTAGCCTACCCTCCCTTCTCGATAATATATTTAGCGTAATACGCCGTAAGGTCCGTAGGCTCGTAGAGCCGGGCACGGCTACTACTAATAGGCCGGCCGATAGAGGAGGAGGCGGTAGGGGTAGTAGGTAGTCTATTATGCGAGTTAGCGACTGTCTTTTTCGTATATTAGATAACTAGACTTACGGCGAGGGAGAGGGAGAGGGCGAATCGCTAGTAGCGAGGCTAGCGAGGCTAGTATTGTCGTCGTCGTTATCGTCGAGGTAGATATTATAGTCGGAGAGGGTAGTAACCGGCGGAGCGAAGGAGAAGGAAGGGACCGAAGGAGGGATAACGTAGCGGCCGCGAGCGGTACGGAGGCGGACGAGGCGGAGGTAGTGCTCGCGACACGAAGTACGCACGCGGGAGATAGTAGTAGTAAGGGCGGAGAGGCGGTTAGCTTTCTCTCGCCTATACGGAAGTTAGCTACTAAATTATTACACGACGGCCGGACTAGACTAGACTAGATTAGACTTACTTAGTAATACTAGTAGTCGAGCGGCTGCTACTACTACCGACAAAAGGAAAGAGCTAGCGTACCTAATAGGCAGCGAGGCGGGACATAGTAGAGGCGGCGCGGCGAAGGCTAATAATAATAATAGTAGTAGTAATGCCTTCTATAGGTATAAACGGACAACGAAAAGGGAAGAAAAAATCCGGCGGCAGTGCTGTTGTTATAACTGCTACTGTTATTATGCGTAAGGACGAAGAAGAAGAAGAAGACCGGACGAAGGACGAAGTTTTAACACCGGACGATCTAATTCCTTCCTATTATTAGGAGTCTCGACAATAGACAATATATCGGCTACTACTTTACCCTATCTACTCTATCCGAGCCTTACTTTATTACTACGTTTTAGCGGTCGGAGACTTATTGTTCTAGCATTTACGACTTATTGTTCTAGCACGCTAGCTTCTAATTAGTGGACTTATTCCCGTCTAGCTAACATTACTTACTGTCGGCTAGAGTAAGAGAGTCGATTGCCGCTATTAGATCCGACTGCTTATTAGCTTAT
The DNA here is from genome assembly GCA_026122155.1 of Zymoseptoria crescenta. NCBI lineage: Eukaryota > Fungi > Ascomycota > Dothideomycetes > Mycosphaerellales > Mycosphaerellaceae > Zymoseptoria > Zymoseptoria crescenta. The sequence goes on from JALRMM010000435.1 coordinate 24,594, forward strand.
TAAATAGCTGCAACAATTGCATAGTTACCTAACTGTCCGGAACCTTACCGTTGTCGCCGCCGCCGGGTAAAAGGGACTCGAACCGACAACTACTATAGCTACTAGCGCCCTTTACCGATATCTACCTTTATATACTATTGCTTCTTAACGCGGGCATCTAATCGTTAACTAGCTAGCTACTAGAAGACGGCATAGCTTAATAGTAGTGCGTACAAATAAATGCCCGTTTATTGTATCGACATACCTTATTTACCTTAGGACGGGTAAATAGCTATGTTTATTAGGACTAGTGTTAGCCTAAATAACCCGGCCTCGCTTCTATGTTTTATAGGTTTAGTGTTAGCCTAAATAACCCGGCCTCGCCTATTAGGGACTTTTCGCTTACCGTAGGTAAATAGGGGAAGCTCTCGGATACTACTAAATATCTGTTAGCAGGATCTATTTATTCACTTCGCTCTTAACTAAATTGGATCCACTTTTCCGCTGTCTAATTAGGACTTAGCCCGCTAGCTTCGCTCCCGTAAGGAGTAGCTATAGTAGTTTCTATTAGTCTAGCACTAGCCCGCTCTAGTCCGCTCTAGCCCGCTCTAGTCCGCTCTATTTACTTTACTTTAGTTCTTCTAATATGCGATACTCGTAGTACTAGACCCCCCCGGGGAAATTGTTAACTAAGCCGCCCTTAATCCGGTTCGACCGGAAATGTGTGCTAGAACTTAGTAAAAGGGACATGTGCATTCGTGCGCTAACTATTATACCGGTTACGAGAAAGCAAACCTTCGGGTTTCTATAACCTACCCTAAAGGCAGGGGAGTCTTTTACTCTATTACTAGCTATCGGACTTTATCGTTTTGCTCTATTACTAGCCCTCTCTATTACTAGCCCTCTCTATTACTAGCCGTCGGACTCTAGCGTTTTAGACTCCTAGCCGTCGGACTCCGAGCTAGTAGACTCCGAGCTAGTAGACTTTAGCCTTTTGGACTTTAGCCTTTTGGACTTCGTTATTTCGCTAAAAGTAGTGGACTCTACGACCGTAGACAACGAGTATTATAAAGTGCTCTGTTACTAACCCTCGGACTCTATTACTAGCCTACTCTATTACTAGCCGTCGAACTTTATCGTTTTAGACTTCGGACTTTATCGTTTTAGACTTTACTACGCTAGCGTAGTAGGCTACGAGTTTATAACAACGATAATAACACAACGATGCGTGTCTATAAGAAGTCGGACTCGCTGTAGATGCAAACGGCATAACTTGAGCTATGCAGACATATTGTTCTAACGTGCGCATAACGCCCTCTTAATTAACGCCCTCTTAATTAACGCCCTCTTAATTACCGCCCTCTCGATTACCGCCCTCTCGATTACCACGCTCCTCGATTACTACGCTGCTTAACCCTAGACTACTATCGCTACTATAGGTTATTGCTCTAGCATAAGGTTATTGCTCTAGCGCATGCGATAAGCTACAAGTAACGATAACTAGTTTAGATTAGAGGCACGTCGCTAAAAAGGACTTTTCGTTCTAACTACAATAGACTTATCGCTCTAACAGCCTTATTTATCTTACTTAAAAGAAACTGCTCGCTCCGCTAGCCCTATCGTCCTTAACATCCTCCTAGCTATCTTCGCCGACCTCTTCTTTAACCTTATCTATACTACCGCTACTAGCCGCAACGAACGGTTTATTACTATCCTTAATAGCAGCTGCGCCGTGCTCGCTAAAGTCCTTAGGCTTACTATTATCGAAGTTCGGCGAGACCGTCGTAATCCTACGAGCGAAACGCTAGTTCGCGACGTTAAAGTCTCTAACCTTTAACAATAAGAGTTCGGCACTAGCTTAGCGAATGTCGTCTAATAGAGCACCGGTGCGTCCGGGTTTAATAGACGAGAGGCCCTTCTCCTATAGCTGCATACTATAGCCGATAATATCGTTAGAGGTGTTCTTAGCGGTGTAGTAATTAGTGTACGTCGCACTAAATCCTCTAAAGATTAGCTTAAGGACGCGGCTACATTCGCGTATAAGGGCGATGCGTCGGAAGGTCTTATCGAGGGTATACGTGGAGTTAGCGTATTGCTTAATATCTATCGAGTACTCTATGTTATAGATCTTAACTAGCTCGTCTATAGCTATAGCCTTCCCGCGATACCCCGACTAATTAAGGACGCTAGAGGCTATAATGCTAGTCTGGAGCTCTTTATCGATAGCGTCGCTTAACAACCAACGTAGATAGATTATCTCTCTGCCGTAGTTGCTCTACCCTACACCTAGGAACTAGATAACTAGCCGGTCGACGAGACGGCGTATATAGCCGATGTCCTCTATACGAGTAGCCTTAGCAATAGTTAGAAAGAGCTCCACCTCCTACAATATGCGGCACTGCGTCGTGAACACTAGATCCTCGGCGTTAATGCCCTTCTAAGCCTTCGCGGTGTATGCCTTCTAGTAGATAGACTCTACGATCTCTAGGTACGTCGCTTAGCCTATACTCTATACCGCACGACGAAGAGCGTTAAGATTAGACTTATCTGCTTGTCGAGCAAACCCGCGACGATCCTTTAGCTCCTATACGAATAGTCCGAGGTTGCGAGCCTTAAAACCACGTATAACAAGGCTCTACGTGCTAAAAAACTTAGGGTTCTTGTTCGTAATCTTCTTAATGCCGAAGTACTTATTGTCGGCTTTAAGACTATAGTTAAGAACGTTACCGTCCTTGTTTAGATCCTAGTGCGTGCGTATTGCTATAGTCTATAGGTTGTTTATCTTAATATAGAACTATATAGGGATCGGAAGCATCTAGTCCTTCCTATCGAACGATAGCTCGCTCTCGACTATCTCTTTTATTACCGACCGAGCGCGCTCGATCGTTATCTAATTACTATAAACGAGCTATAGCCGACTAGTCTTCTTAGCCTTAAAGTCCTTCTTCGCGAACTTAAGGAACTTAAGCTAGATATCCTTATACACTATATACGTGCCCTTTAACGAGGCCTTATTATTTATCGAGACCGGCAGCGATAGGACCTAGGTAAGCTTATAGATTAGCTCGTTAAGTACCGGCTACTACGGACGACGACTATTACTACTAGATTTAAACAGCTTGTCGAGGACTTTGTCGCTAAGGGCGGAAGCGATACTCTAGTCGATGTAGTAAAGCGCTATTACATAGTCGGGAGTTATTGCTAATATAGTAGGGTCTACGCTAACTAGAGGATCCTCGACGTTTTCTATAGCGGCGGTAGTAGCGGCGGTAGTAGTATAGGGAGTCTAAGTCTGCGGAGTCTAAGTCTAAGTCTACGGAGTCTAAGTCTAAGTCTAAGTCTAAGCCTAAGGAGGTCTCGCTAGACTATACATCGGCCTATATATAGGACGTCCTTTAGCATCCACTTAATTTATCTGCGCTATAAGGTGCTTTATGCTCTACTTACCGCGAGCAATAATCTTACCGATAGTAGCCTTGCTACCTAGGTTTTAAAGGATGCTCTTAGCTACGAGAGGCGTCTTCTAGTTAACTACGTTACGAAAATCCAAAACGCGAGGCTAGCGAGCGCCTCGCTCGCCTTACCCGCCTTACCCGCCTCGCGTAAAACACATGTCGCCGAGTGCCTCGCTCGCGCCTCGCTCGCGCCTTATATTCTCTAAGGCGCGAGCGAGGGACTTATCTATCGAATATCTACCTTTTCTAGATATA
>JALRMM010000436.1:0-28210 GCA_026122155.1 Zymoseptoria crescenta
AGTATAGCTGCTAGGTCAATATCTATAGTACATGCTTACGGTTAATATTAGAGGGCGCCGGTCATTAGTTAACAGGGCGCCGGCCATTAGCATTTCCCGCCATTCCGGTGCGCTCAGGTGCTGTACACTGGCCATCGCAACAGAATCACACCACACTCTGCCAATTCACAATGGCGGTGCAATCGCACAGTCCATCTCGAACTGCCGAGTTCTGCTGATTTCCACGCATCCAAGGGGCAGACCGTTGGGTTGTACTACTACTAAAAGCCCCCCAGAAGTCCGCCGTATGATCTTTGACAACAGCAATCGATCTTCTTGCCTCCTCGTTGATTCATCACGACTGTAGACCGGACACACTATCAACAACATCACCATGAAGCTTTGCGTTGTGGCCAGTGGCCTTCTCTTCTCATGCCTCGTGGCAGCAGCAGCCTATCCGGATCATGCGCTGCGTTCCCCCGCGCGAAGGCAGACAGGCAGAAGATCAGGACTGCGGTCTCGAGACTCGCCCATTCCCGGGAACTTGGACGATCAAGGCTGGGCGGTTTGTGGACTCCCTCACAGCCCTCAGCGCGCTGGCTAACACAACTCACCAGGGCGCAATCCACAGCGGCAAAGACATCACCGAAGTCAGTGGATCATTCGTTTTGCCCGAGCTCTCGCGTCCATCCGATGCGGAGGCTGGAAGAACGTACACCGGCTCCGCGTGGGTCGGCATCGATGGCGACGATGTCTGCCCGGCTCAAATCATCCAGGCTGGTAGGCTTCGAACATATTCCCTGCATACAGCCCAAAGCCACGCTGACAGACGCCTCCACCAGGTGTCGACTTTCTTGCTCTACCCAATGGAGAATCTGAGTACCGCGCCTGGGCCGAATGGTTCCCAGGAGATTACTTCCCTTTCACGCCATTGCAAGATCTCAAGGCTGGCGATGAGGTACACATTGTGGTCAAAACCGACGGCACCAGCACCGGCGGTACGGCGACGGTTTCCATCCCAGCCACGGGCGAAAGTCATACGCACACCTGGACGAACCAGCCAGCGCTTTGCAAGTCGAGCGCGGAATGGGTCATGGAGAACCTTCTGGACTACAATGAAAATCACCAGCTGGTACCGGTGCCACTGGTGGTGTTCTCCGACTTGACGTTCACTCAAGCGAAGTTCACGGATGGTGGAGTTCAGAGCGGCTCGGCAGGGTCGAAAACGACGGCCATCAAGATTGACGGCGTTGTGCGTGCGGATGCGGAGGTTGACGGGGAGGATAGCGTGGTGGTCAAGTATATCAGATCTACCTCGTGATTGGGTGGACCGTTTTGAGATGGGGGCGAGCGATTCATACATCGCCAAAGATGGCTACGGTGCAAGAGCTGTTTGACAACACCTTCCAGATACCTCAGGTAGAAACGTGGTTAGACTCGAAACAAACCGACCAAAGGAGGACACATTGAGTTTTCGATGTAAGCACCACTTCCTGTATGCAGTCCACGGTTCAGAGCGCATCGGAGGCCTCTCCTGGAGTGGAGTACCGACACTTTCGAGCCAATGCAGACTCGACTGTCGTTCCGTCCACGTCCGAGGAAGGTCTCGATTGACCTGCCGGAAACTAGCGGCTCTTCTGTGTGCAGGTCACTCCGATACAGACTGTCCGATGCGTCCACCTGCTGTCCGATACGCACATATGCTATACGGCAGGTGGACGCATCGAAGAGAGCACTCCCCAGACTTGCAGGGTGAATCCAGTAGAATGAATACGAGGAAGTACTTCGTACCGGCCCAAAGCCCTGGAGATCAAGGCAGTGACCTGTAGCTGTTCATTGTCGCACTACCTTTCCGCGCTCACGAATACAGACAACAGCTCGTGCGCAGACGTGACACGATAAGATAGTCAAGACGCCAATTCTGAATCGCGGACGATCTTTTCCATTTGATGAGATGGCCAATGAGGTTTCGATTGGCTAGTTCTATGGAATATGAAAGCCTTCGACGCCCTTTTGTCCATGAATACACTTCGACAGCATCGCAACTCGGGGCAGTAGTGACAGCAACGGTGATGACCTGAATGGGTAGTGAAGGGGTTGAGTGGGCAATGTGCAGAGGGGATGATAGTCGAAGACAGTCCGGGCTGGCGACAAGGCACAGAGGCGAAGCGGTTGATCCGGCATCGATGTTGGGTTACTCGTGTGGTGGCCGACTTTGTAGAATCCCGTCTCCGCCTGACCCGGAAGATGGGGGCGCGGGAGGGTTGCATTTAGCGAACCCAATTTTGACGCCTTTGCCTAAACCAAAAGGACCGAAGGGTTAGCAATCGCTCGAACGCGACAGGTACAAGGGTAAGGTAGACTGGGACCTGCTAGCATAGCCCGAGAGGTAGTCCCGGATCGCTGCAGGCCTTCTGTCCTTCGATTCAACGTACATGGCCAGTTTGGCTCGTAGCACGGGTTACTCTGGAGCCGGCGAGGACGTGTTAGCATCCGATCGGAGCAGCGATGAGGGAGGGTTCAGTGTCAACGTACATCGAGGCAATACAGCGTGGTGCCTGCATCGACGCCGGTACCATGGCACAAGCCGGGTGCCCAGTTTGGTTGAGAATCTGGTTCGTTCTTTGAGCAGACTCCTGTCTGGAACAATTCAGCATCGATGGTACATCCAGAGGAACGAACAAGGTCCTTACGAATTTGTGCGGGGCAGGGATTGGCTTGTCTCCCAGGGCAGAGGATGCCACTGCGAGGATGAGTGAAAGCTGCGAGAGCTGCATCTTGTTCTTGTTTGGTCAGGCAGAGGAGTGGCAGAGGAATGTCCAGTACAGTTGGTCACAGCGGGCGGGCGAGTGGCTTTATATGCACCGCGGGGGACTCGTCGGAAGTGGTTCAAGGATATGTCTTGATATTGAATCCGCGGTGTGCTTGCAAGAACAACGGCACAACCAGGGTACGATTGCAACGTGTCCCTGTCGATGATGCCACGCTTCACTTGTTTTCGAAGAAGCGCAGCGTCTCCCCCGCCGCTTCGTCAAGGCTGCGAGAAACAAGAGGGCGCTGCGGTCACTTTGAAGGGATGATGCATTTGCCGGGCACTCAATTTCTGGAGAGTACCCCATCCCGGGCCAGCCGATGGCATGAGCCTAACGCTCCGAGCGCAGTGGTAAAGGCTTCGAAGGACGCTTGCCGAACGTGCGTGATGGTTGGATATCTGCGTACCCACGATCTATCTATAATCTAATCAACATCTCCCCCGAAAGGGTCTTCCAGCCGGTCCCACTTACCTCTGCCATTCCTTCAACCACTTCTCGACCAACCAGCTATCCACAGCTTGCATGCTCGCTCCTCATCCTTTCACTCATCGCCTGCGACTCCTGCGTTTCCATCTCCAGTCTCTTCCCTTTCGCCCCGGCCAACGACTCAAAGAACTCCAACAGCCTGATCGCCGGCTTCTTCTCAATCTCCTCTGACGTCCTCGGACTTTCGCCCAGAGCCTTCACCCATTCCTTCAACTCCACCAATTGGATATCTTTTCCTGTCTCCTCTGCAAGGTGACGCTGCAAGTGGTGGTTTGAGGATTGACGATGTGGGCAACCCTGAACTTAGTCTTCCTCGGAGCCTCTCCGTTTGTCAGCGCGGACTCGCTAGCCAGACTCGCTTCAGTAATCTCTCGCACCGCAGTGGCGGCTGCGTCCATGGGCATCCAATCGAGGATATCCTGTGCACCCAGAGACGTGGGCAGCATACCAAGCGCTTTCGACGAGATGATCAGACTTGGGAACCATTCATGGCGATCCCATCACTCAATCGACCAACGGCATCATCGCTGGCTTCGTTCGAGTACAGAGCCTCAATCTCGTCCGCGTAGAGGGCAACGGTCTGTTTTCGAATGACTGTGCCCTTGCCGGTTCTCACAAATGGCTTGTCTCCTCTGGCGACGACGCATTTCTAGCTAGAAGCTGCGAGAGCTGCATATTGTTCTTGGTCGGTGAGGCAGGATCAAAAGAAGGAGGGGATAAACGTCTTCGGGAGCAGCAGGTAGAAGGATGGCTTCACGCACCGCGTGGAACTCTTCGCGGAAGTGATCGGAGTGTAGGTATGTGTTGACAGCTTGGGCACGGTGTGCTTATGTGTTCAACAGTCCAGCCGGGCAACGGTGCTTCGAATCTTCAGTTTCGAAAAGATCTTGATCAGACGTCCAGCATGAGGTACGTTATTCGTTCCGTCAGCCCGACACTCGCTCGTCAGATGCTTGCGTTGATCGCCATGTCGGACCGCACTCAGTAGGCCGCCAGTCCGCATGTCTCAAGCTATGCCACATTATTGAGAGTTGCACATTGCATACTCCAAGAACGCCGGGAGTGATGCTCAGCGACATTGCATCCACCCTTTGAGACACCTTACGCCTTCCAAGGAAGCGAGACCATTTTCCTAGCGTGTCTCGGACTCGAAATATCCAGAGTGGACACCAGTGGATGAGGACTTCATCGATTCTGGAAGCTTTGACTGTAGCTCACTCCCTTTTAGAAATGGCATCAAGGGGTTGATGACAGATGGGAGGGTCACGCGAGAAATGTGCATCGAGCGGAACTTTCTTCTCTTTGGTAAAGCCGCGGGTATTCCACTGCAGAGGCAGACGCCCGAGATGCTGGTCGAACGTAGAGGACTACGTCTGTTCCATTCATGTGAAGGACTTTGCCTTGTGTCTGTGGCGAAGTTCGAATGGATCCCTGCTCGACAGTAACCCGGACACCCGGTGTTGTACAGACCATATCCTGCATACAGGAATAGCGCTTACTGTCGAAAACTCTATCGATGCCCCTTTCCGGCAGGTATCGACAACTCCTCGATGTCACACTGGTTCGGGAATGCTCCAAGGGGCGGGCGCTACTTCATGCTTTTGGGACAGGCGTTGTAAGCTCAGTCTTGTGACATTCTCAATCTGTGAGAATAGGATCCGCCACTTCTCCCAAATGCTTTCTTGTTGCAGACTTTGCACTGGGTTTGATCGATGGCTCGTATCCAGACTGCAATGAAAACCTTGCGCCATTTTTGATCGTGTTGTGGTATGGGATGCCAATCTTTGACGAGGATCATGTCGACCGCCAGCAGAATCATGCCCGTAAATCGTTCGCTAGGATTCGTTCGCGGAAAGCCTCAAACCATGTCCAGTACAGTTTCTCGATGCGCCAGATCGCGGTAGGTTGTGCTCCGCGATTTCCCGGTACGATTGGCCAACCAGATACCTTGCTTCTGCGGTAGATAACAACGCTATCCCTGACGACTGGCATTCTTCCTTGTTCCGAATCTGCGTGCGTAAGGCGGAGAGCCGGACAGCGCCAAGAGCCCTGCATGCGACCATGGTCTCGACTCAAAGCCTGCTAGCAAGAAAACTTCCAACGAGGCATACGTACAACCCTGCTTGTTAGCACAGGATGGAAATTGATGCGATGACATACCGTGCACGTGGCAGAGCCCTCAAGGCGATCGCAAGGCGATCGCCAGATTTCGAATGCGCTACGTGCATCGACAAGGTAACATGTGCAGGGAGGAAGTTGGGTCAGGAGGAAGTTGTTAGCTTCTCCTAAACGGGCTAAGATTAATGCTCTCGACATCAGGTATCAAATCAGGCCGGACGCTAACAACTTCCGCCTGAGTCCTGACCCAACTTCCTCCCTGCACATGTTACCTCGTACGCCGGCTCCGGTTCTGTAGTCAATTGCTTTGACCACTGGCGTGATGAGGTGGTGCCTAATCTGAATCTCCGGTTCATTGGATGTTCTCTTGATTCTCTACTGCGAGCCATGAGCTATCTTTGCAGGCGAAATCTTCTCGTATCGTGGATACTTCATGCAGGGACCCATGATTATTGCTTTGGGGCTGAGGTGAACTCTCCCTCAGATGGTGACAATCTCTGCTTCTCACCCGATTTCTCTTCCGATCTGAACGCAAACCATCGATCGTGACGCAATGTGCCCGGAATATCATCAGGCACAAATTCCGCACGATTGTCCTCATTCCGGTAAGCAGTGCGATGTTGAGGCATAATTGGTAGGCCTTGTTGCTGGTCAATGCGAGATTTTTCGCTTGACCAGCATTCTCGCACACCTCCGTCAAAGCATTGAAATGTAGGGCAACTCCATGCAGCCAGTCTGGCCAGTGTTCATCTCTTCCTCTCAAACGACCACGCCAAGATACCAAGTGAACGGAAAATCATGCAGATCTTCAGCTTCTCGATCAATCTCGCCATGGCTTTGGCCGCTGCTGTGGCCGTCTCTCAGGCTCAGCTCGTGTGGGCGAGTCAGCTCCCTCCTGTGGACCCACTGTCTCACACTGACAAAGCTCTAGAAATGCGTTCCTGCACAAGAGGGTACGACCGGGCCTGGGAATTGTGTTCCCAATGACGTGAGCACATCTGTCCCATGCGACAAGGTATGTTACACTGCCAAATTCATCCAGACCTCGTCCTCCGTCGCTGATGACTCTGTCTTGTCAAAGGATCATCCATGCAAGCCTCCATACAACGTCAGGACGTGCGATCCGACCTTTGGGAATGGCGTTGCGAAGTGCGATTGAAGATTGAACATCAGCCGCGGCGGTTGAGGCACAATAGAGCAGGGGCTGTGGTCAATGATTGAGGTCACAGCACGCTCGGGACAAGTCTGGTGATGGTCCCAGGTGGTAATTGCTTGCCGGTCATCAGCGACGGAAGAGTGGGAAAGATGTCGTCCGGTAGTCGTCCCAGGTGTACTCGCAGGTATTCGACCTTTGTCCAGTCTTGGCCGTCGGCGCGAACAACTCGTTAGGAAAGATGCTGCTCACGTTGTAAACGACTGGTCGTCATAAAAATCATCTCGATGGGTCACCTCAATTTGGTCATTTCTGCTCTGTACTTCGTCAGCATGGATGAGCCTCTCCAGTAGTACTCCAGGACCACTTTGCCAGCCTTCACACGGAAGTTGATCCACCGAAACATATCGCCTGCCAGGCCGATGACGCTCATGTACATCGATGGAGCTCATTGGCATGATACATTGACAGAGGATGAAGAGAGGTGAACATGCCATCAAGGTCGTCAATTCATGCGAGGATCTCGGCGGCCGGGAAGAAGTAGGGAAATGCTTGAGATAGAAGGTAAACTTACTACGCGGATGCTGGAAGACCGAGACGAGGCCGAAAACAAGGCAGGTCCCCCTGTCGGGAGGTGGGCGAAGAGGAATACACGATCTCACACCGTGAGGGAAATGGCAAGAGGGAGGCGCTTCATTCATTGACCCTACCGTGTGTACTCGCAAAGAATTGTCGGCTTCTCGCGCATCAGCGTGGTCATTCCCCAATGAATTTGGACGTTCGCCAGAGCAAGTGGCGAGTATCGCGGCGGATGGATGCCAGATAGTGCTCGTCACGGGTGCTGAGATTTTGAGGTCAGCCATCTGAGTACAACAATTCTTATAATGGCAAAGCATACCATCGTGAACCTCGATCTCCTCGGTCGGACTACAGGCTCCCTCCTTCGAGCCTGGACTGTCCCACATGCGGACTGTCCCATCCATCCCGCCGGCCCAGAGCTCATAGTCGGCTTTCCCAGTCTGAATGATGTCAAGCCCGAGCCGCTGATCGGTGTCTCCGGCACGTCCGACCAAAGTCGAGACTTGCTTCCGCGTATCGCGAATATCGTAAACTTGAATCTCGTCCGACCGACGGCTGGCGACGAGAAGGTACTTGCCGCACGGGCTCCATTTCAACACGCTGACTCCGGATCCTCGGTACATGTCCAGATTGAAGACAGCAGTACACTCGCCCATTCCTGCGCGATCGTACAATACAATCTCCCGTTCCGTTGTGCCGAGAGCCAGTACATTGTCGACACTAGTCGCAAGCGCACTGACATATGCTTTACGGGTGATCGACCTGCCGTTGTACTGTCCTTTCCGTGGCTTGAGCTGGGACAAGGAGACGGGGCCTTCATTATAGCGGGTAATGTCAAAGATGGCGAGATTGTTTTGTGTGCCAGCAAGGAAGTGTGAGCCGTTGTTGATGAAGTGGAGCGTGCGAGGTGGGAAATGTGCTTCTGTTGTGGCGTGCACAAGCGGGTACTTGGCTTGCGTCCGAGTCCAATCGCAGGCATTGCGGAGAGATATTGGTTGGTGATTGTCTCCGCATAGGACGTAGGTCGTGGACAGGTCCGACAGGTCGAACCCGGGGAATATGGCGAAGTCCTGGATCGCAGTTGCGGACTTGTGGGCCGCGTAGGCTGTCAGGTCATGGGGTTGAAGCTGCTCGTCCAGCAATTCGGGCGGCAGTATGAACGTACTGAGATGGTGGTCATCTTGCTGGGCGATTATTGTCGTTCCGTCTGGTGTGAATTGAGCCTTCGTGATGTGTCCTCCGCGGCCAGAGTTTCTGCCGCTGTTGGGTTGAGTGAACACGGCAGATGCGATACATCTCAGGGGACTGCTGGCAACATCCTCACCAGCGGACGACATGCAGTATATGGTATCGTTGTTGTTCGGAGAGACGAAATGGGCAAGTGAAGTCTTGTTCATCAGTGTCCGGTCGAAAGGTAACCGGAGACCGGCTGTTCCGGTTACTTCGGCATAACTAGCTGTCCTCGCCGATCAACATTCGCGGACTTGGAGCTTTCTAGAAAATCTTCCCATTACTACCATCACCACTCGTTCCCGACGACCCATTGAGCACTCCCGAAACCAATTGCATCGCCTTCAGCAGCTTCAGCTCATCCTACAATCATCATGGTAAGTCGCAGTCTTCCCTACAGCTCGCCGCATCGCTAATGCGACCTCTTCCTCTCTTTGCAGTCGACCGCCATCAAATCCATCAAGTCCCTCGCGCCCCTCCTGGATCGCGTGCTTGTCCAGCGCGCAAAGATGCAGTCCAAGACCGCCGGCGGAATCTACCTCCCAGAGACGGCTGTCAAGGAGCTCAACGAGGCAAAGGTATTGGCAGTTGGACCGGGAATGTTGGACAAGGACGGAAAGAGGATACCCATGGGTGTGAACGCTGGTGATCGCGTGTTGATTCCTCAGGTATGGAAGACGATGAAGGAAATAGAAGGACCAAATGAGCTGACAAATGGTACAGTTCGGCGGAAGCCCGATCAAGGTCGGCGAGGAGGAGTTCTCGATCTTCCGGGACCACGAGTGAGTGATTGGCCTGTTCGCATCTGTAATGAGGCCCTGGGAGCTAACAGAGATGTTGTAGTATCCTCGCAAAGATCAACGAGTAAGCGACGCCAACAGCGGACGAGCGGGAATCATCGAACTCTCGAAGGCTCTCATTGTAACACTACCGATCGCCGCCCAAATCTCCACGACAACAACGATTCCATCCCCCGTTTTTGGGCCGTCGAAAAGGAGGAAGCGCAGTCTGTATCATTGCCGTGTTCAATACCGGTACTTAGGAGAGAAGGAAGGAAAAAGGTGGACAGCCGTGAAAATGTAAATATAAATCTCATCTCCACAACGAGGACCTGCCATTGCATACACCTCTTCTCGGCAACACCTTTGCTTTGCCACAACAGAGTGCCTTCCCGGCGAGTCATCATTCGCGGCGGAGGTTGATACGCACGCTGCTATCCTCAAGTCATTTAAGGCTGGGGGGATGTTCGCCCTCCTTGCCAGTTGCTGTCAGGAAAGTGGGCACTTGGTGGGCCATTCCCGACTTCCGAGAAGTTGACAGATTGAAGGCTAGTAGATCAATGGCTGGTCAGGTAAGGATGACAGTTCGGCTCGCTCAGCTACTGACTTTCCGCTTTTCATCCCTCCCCTTTCCATCCACAACCCGCAATAACATCTCCATAGCCCAACTCGCTAGAATGCTAACCATCAAGATCCCAATCATCACCCAATTACTTCCCAAGTACACCGGCGTCCTCCCCCGATCCTCCGGCCATCCTGCAAAGAGCGCATAATTCGTAACCACAGAGCCCAGATTACCCAGTCCCGAGACAAGCGCGCCCGCCGCCGCAACTCCAATCTCCCCGTGTCGTGGCTGGAAGATCTCGGCGGTCCAGGTCATGGTGATGGGAACCGTGGGACCGAGGCCAAATCCGACGAGGAGAAGTCCGAAGTACTGCGCCCAGCGTTCACTGGTGGCGTACGTGGCGATCAGCAGGCCGGTGATTTGCAGGAGAGTGGGAATGGTGAACCACAAAGCACGATGTCGGTGGAAGTGGTCGGAAATGGGCGTGATGCAGAGGATGCCTACTAGGTCGCAGATCCAGATTGGAGCGTATCTAGGAATCGTTGTCAGGTTGTTGGTATCAAGGAGGAATTTGAGGGGGACATACAGCAGACTCAACTCCACGCCACTGAAGCCTGGATTGATCGCTCGTAAGATGACGGTCCCGTAACTCTGCACTCCATTCCCCACGCCGACCACCCCAAAGTACATGACCAACAAAGGCCAGAACCTCCAATCGATCACAACCGCCCACAGGTTTCGAAGTGTCCACTTCGTCCTCGCATACGCCACGCTCAGCTCCTCATAATGCACTCGCGCATCCTCGCCTTCCAACGCTGGCTTTCGCCTCGGCACCCATCTTCTCAAACCATCCCTCCTGAATTTGCCTCCCTCACCAGGCACATCAGGCCGATCCGGCAACCACCACAACAGTCCCACCCCGACGATGAACGTCACCAGTCCCCACAACAGGAACATCCACCTGAACCCCTCCAATCCTCCAAGGCCGTCCATCTTTTGGAACCCAGCACTCACCAACCCCACCACCGCCGCACTCACCTGACTAGCAGTGAAGTACCATCCCACCCTCTTCGCCATGCGATGCGTCGGGTAGAACAAGGTCAGATAAAGGCTCATACCAGGCCACATTCCTGCCTCTACCGCACCGAGTAGGAACCTCAGCACATAATACCCCGCCACGTTCTTCATCCCCACCATTGCAATCCCGATAACCCCAACACTGATGACAATCCTCGCCAACCACAAGCTGGGCGACAGTCTCGACATTGCCAGATTGGACGGCAACTCGAAGATCACATACGCGACGTAGAAGAGCGCTAGACCAGTAGAGAGTTCATGCGGCGTGAGACCAAGAACGGAGGAGATGTCGTGGGAAGAGGAGAGGTTCATGGTCTGAGCGAGGCCGGGGTTGGAGCGGACGGCGGAGCAGAGGAAGTAGAGGAGCCAGAAGGGAGGAATGATGCGGCGGTCGAGGGAGTGATAGATCCGATTGAGGTTGGCTGGAGAGTTGTCTGTTTCTGTGGGGGTCATGGCCGTAGGAAGAGGTTCTTTTGGGAGATCTTGAGAGTCATGGTTGACTGATGAGGAAGGGTTTCGGGAATCGGGTAGGTCGACCATGGTGGCAGACTGGGCAGTGCTCGTCGGCACGGAGTCGATGGGTTGTGATCTAGAAGGCGTCGACGATGTCATGCGAGATGCGGAGACATTTTGCTCCGTGGACGAAGGAGAGCTGAAGTCATCTCTCATCGAAAAGAATCACTTGTATGTTAAGGTTTTACGGACTGCTGCGGGCCGTTGCCGCTGCACCTGCCTCTTTCGGTCCTCCCAGCAAAGCCCGGCCTTACTTTCGAAAATCTCAGCTCGAGTTGACGATATCGACATGATGCAAGTGATGTCTACATTTCAGACGCTGCAGCTCACCTCCGCGCAGACACTCGTCCGGGGGTCGGATGGCCGGCCCATGGCTCAGGAAACTGCCCAGGCGCATGCACCGTCAAACATCGGGCAGAGATGGCGATTTCCAGACCAGATTGATTCCATCATCATTTCTTCGGCCATAACTCGACTATATCCACAGCACGAAGCTGAGCGGAGCAAGCAAGAAACATGAACTATGCCTAGAACACGGCAATGTCCTCTTCGGGAAGTCCATCACTTGGCACGGCATGTCAGAATAGAGTTTGGGTGACCTCGGCCACTCCAGAAAGCTCGCACGATCGTTCATCTATGGCAGAGGACAGCTTTCGAGAGCCCGGCGGACGCTCGAGCGTGAATCAGTCAATAGTCCTGTTACAAAGCAGCTCCCCGCGAATCCTTCTGCCGCACCGCCTTGACCTTGATCGACCAGCGAGCTTGAGGAAAACACATGGAAGCGACCCATCAGCCATTGAAGAACATATTAACGACATGCGCAGTGGCCTGAAGCGATGCGACCCAAGACCATCGCCACTCCGGCCTCTGCCTCTCGCCTGCCTCTCCTCCCGTCTGCCCTCTTCTTCGCCATACCCCTCCTCTGGGCCGGCCTAGAGACCTACACAATACTCGGCTACGATGGCGTGCAACACTACAACCCACTCATCGAATCCCTCTCGGACTTGGGCGTGAACTACCGACAAGTGCACCCGCTCAAGCACTATCCCCTGACGTCGTGGCAGGCCGACTACCAGAACGCCAACTTCCACTTCGCAGGCGTGCTGTTCTTGCTGGCGAACATGGCTTTACTATCGATGACGAGACGCACGGCTTCTCCGCGAATGGGGACGCTCAGGACGGTGCGCTTCCTCCTGGCGGTCTTCTTCGCTGCAGGGATGGTCCTGATGGGTCGTGTCCGCGGCGGACCGCGAGAGAAGATGTGGGAGATTATCGGCTGGCATTGGACGGGGATGGGCCTTGCTGCGGTTGCCGGCAATGTCAACTCGATCCTCGCGGGTGTGGTCGGCGGAGGTCAGATGGGGAGCTGGGATGGGAAAGGGTGGTATCGGGCTGTGAGTATGATGTTGGGTGCATTGGGGTTGTACAGTTATTGGAGGTTTCAAACTCTGGGGGAGTGGGATCTCGAGACGAGGTTGGGGTTGTGGCAGAGAGGAACGGTGTATCCGGTGTTAGTCTGGGGAGTCGGTACGGCGGTGTGTGTGTTGCAAGCAAGAAGGGAAGGTATCTTCTTTGTCAAGGCGAAGATGATGTGAGCTGGATGTTGAAGAAGGAACGTACAGCAGGTGGGCACATCGGAGTAGCCACCTTACCTTGGATTTCTAGGGTACCCCTAAGGATGATTATGTCGGCTTCTTCGGTACTAAGCTAGGGTCGAGCCAATAGGTGCTACGCCTTGGTTTACGGACGTCTAGGGGCCCCTTGGAGTTACACCCATAAGGAGTTAACTATTGGTGCGATTCGCACCCACAAACTTAGCGAGTGAGTAGTGCGAGCAGGGTACGGTGGCCACTCCGATGTGCCCACCCGCTGTACAAGCAGTCAAGCAGTGATAGCTCGGTTTTGGAAGGATTACACGGCAGTTGCAGGCACGAACCTTGATGGACAAGGATATCCCGTGTTTAATTGACTCGCCTACCGACATCGCTCTCATTTTTGGAAGTCATCAACTCATGAACTCCTCACTGTCTCGTCAAGACCTCGAAATCTTCGGCCACGCCTACAAGGAACAAGAAGGCAATATACGCCCCACTCGAACAACACTTTTCAGAGGCTTTCCGAAGCACTCAACAGAGCCATATTCCGTCAGCTACCCCATCATTTGGACTGGACCTGATCGACCAGGCACCAGAGGTAAGACGGGACATTTCAAGCGCCAGAGCAAGACCGAGGCTAACACCCATCACAGGGCACGAAGCTATGGGTACGACAGAGCACCGCATCGATCGAGGAGGCAGAAGCCAAGCTGATCGTGTCCCCAGCTCCTCCACTGCGGCAACCTCGAAGCCGACCAAGGCTGGTTCACCCGCGGAGGCGGCACAAGCACAGCTTCCAACCCGAACCCCGAAGCCCAACGCCGCAAAGTCGTCATCATCTGCGTCCTGATCGAGCACCCAACCGAAGGCCTCATCCTGTTCGTAAACCGGCGGCGGAGAGAAGTACCCCGAAGGTAATCACCTTCACTCCAACAAGACCCCTTTTCCCTCGTTCGTCTCACGACTAACAATCCAAATCTGGGGCGCGCCTCTGAACGACATCTTCGCCCGGGTCGACTACGTCTCCGACCACGAACTCCCCACGCAAATCGCCCAGACCGGCCACGACATCCAAGACGTCAAAGCGGTCATCACGGGACACCTGCACCTCGAACCACGCGGGAGGGCGGGCGCACTTCAAGCGGCACCGACGTGCCGATCCACGCGCACGAAAAGGAAACTCAAAACTCGCCTACCACTCCGTCGCCACGAAGAGCGATGTCGGCGTGTCACCTGCCCCAAGGACCTGGGTTTTCGATCTGAACTGGAAGAGTTTCGGCGGAGACTTTTGGGGAGGTGGCGCCGGGGATTGATTTGAGGCATAGCTCCGGGGCACACGCCGGGGTTTGCGTATTATGCAGGTATGTTTTCGTGTTGAGGTGGGGAGTGGTTAGGGGGATTGGCTGATGAGATTGGTGTAGGTCAATTTGAAGGACAGTGGAACGTGGATCTTCACGACGGATCAGTGTCATGTTGTTGAGAATTGCGAGAGTGGTATGTCTCTCTGTGATCTCTTTGTGACACCAGCATACTGATCATACCCAACCCCAGGTGTCCCACAAGGCTGGCTGGCCCGCGACCACGACGATAGGATCCGCTTACATCAGATGATTACTTCGCTGCAAAAGGTACGGTTGCCGAGCATTGATCTTCGTGAAGAACCGGCTTGCTGACCGATGGATGGATGTAATATAGCGAACGAATGGCAAACTCGTCTTCGGGCACTGTGGGGATACTCATGCGAAATACCGAGTCGCGCCGCATACGTCTACTTGAAGTCAAGAGTCGTAAATTGTTCGCATGTAGATGTAGATGTAAGGTACTCGTACTTATCAAAGCTCGACTCATATTTCCACCACCCTCCCTTCATCTTTCTGCTCGATTGGTCTTCCCTTTCGATCAACCCTCACGTCTCTCGGGTCGAACCCGCCTCTGCCCCAACCTGCCCACTCCGCTGTTGGCTCATCACTCACATAGTCTTCCGCCTTGAACTCGCCTCCCCTTTCAACCAACCTGAAGAATCTCTCATAATCAATCAACGTATGCCACCTCCCGACCCCATCCCCGTCTTCACGATAGAACCTCTCCTTATCCGCCAAAAGCACGCAACAACTATGCTGATGCTCCGCGGCAAGTCCATACTCCATTCCGTCATTCTCCACACCTCTCGTCTTCAACTCCGCGGCCAGCGCAAGCACGAATTCTTGCACTTCCTCCCAGAAAGGAACGTTGGCCATACTCAGCCCAGCCCCGGCGGACGTCGATGTCCCGCAATACGTCACGCCTTTGACTTCGATAAACCCCGGCCGTGCGCGCTGCACCAGATCCGCGTATCCGGCGACTTCGTCGGCGATGTTGAAACCTTTGACCAGAGTCAATCGGAAGACGGTGCGGTGCGAGTAGCGCTTCGCACGGAGGATGTCCATGCAGTCGCAGAAACGTTCCCAGAAGTCGCGATGTAATGGACGGTCGATCTTACGTAGCGAGTCGCGGTTCGAGGCGTCGATGGAGACGTAGAGCTGTGTGACGGGGCCGAGAGCCGCGAGGTGAGCGGGATGCTGCGCGTTGCAGACGAGGAAGGAGGATATGTGTTGCGCGTGTAGCATGGCCAGGAGTTGATTGATGTGCGGGTAGAAGATGGGTTCGCCGACTAAGCTCAACGCGCAATGTCGGACACGCATGGCTTCTGCGAATCGTTCGGATCGCACGCCGGGTACGCCGCGGAGAGACTTGATCTTCTTGTAGTGGGCTGCGAGGATGCCTTCGAAGATCTGCTCTGGCGGATCGACTTGCCAGCGCCAGGTCGTGCCAACGGGATTCGAGCCGTGGCGCCAGCAGAAGACGCATTTGTTGGAACAGGAGAGGGAAGGGGTGGCTTCCATGCAGCGGTGAGAGGCGATGCCGTAGAAGGAGTATTTGTAGCAGGAGCCGCGGCCGCGGAGGGCGGATTTGGTCCAGCGGCAGATTTTGACGCCGGAGTGGGTGCCGATTATCGAGTAGCCTTGTTTGGTAAGGGAGTTGAAGGTGGGGGAGTTTACTGGGACCATGGCTTTGGGTGGACCGTTGGTTGTAGAGGATGGCTTTTTCGAGGTGGTGAAATCGACGGGTATAGGAGCGCGGATGTCTTCGAGGTCGGCGGTGGTCGAGATGAGTGTCTCTCCATCGTCGTAGTCTTCGTCGGCCTCGTCTCCGCTTTCGATTGGATCTCCACTGCCAGGGACGCCTTCACCAAGACCTTTTCCTTGACTGAGATCGTCCACAATAGTCTGCACACCTCTCCGCCATTCCTCCAGTCTCAACTCCACATCATCTTTTACGTCTCCCATGCCCAACGGATATGCTCTCTTCTTGCCTGTCAACTTCGCCATCCATTTGTCCACCTCAATCGCTTGCACGCAGTATCCTTCCTGTTCCGTCGGCCATTCTTGCATGTCTCCAAATCCGAATACACTGTATCCTGCCAGCGTCTGCAGCGGAGCAGTGTCGATTCGGAAGTCATGGTGCGTCTCTTGCAAATGCGAGATGAAGTTGTGCAGTTCGGTGTCGATATTGTAGGACGGTATGAGGATCGTGTAGAATGCGGCAGTGCCCGGACTGTCGTATCTTGGCGGTGAAATGAAAAAGTCGTCGTAGTCAATGTCGGTCAAGTCGTGTATTTGCGGTGGTAGGACGCGATGTCCCGCATCTGGCAGGACGAACGACTCGGCAAGCTTCTCGGCGTATGCTTTCGTCGAGCCTCCCAGGGTGAAGTAGAAGATGTATGGCTGGACTTTGTCGATCGGGGGTCGTTCATCCTTTGCCTGCTCTTGCTTCTTGACCTTCTTGACGCCCTTTACCCGACGAGGTCCGTTACTCGTCTTGACCGGTTGTGCTGTGGGTGTTGATATCTCTTTGACAACTTCGGGATATCGCATGGGCTTCTCGATCGCGGGTGATCCCAGCGGTGGTGTCAAGATCGCCTTGGTCTTGGTGCTTCTCCAATGCAGTGTGAATCGCACAAGGGCCAGGAGGAAGCCCGCCGAGATCAGAAGCTCCGTCCGATGTGCGTGCCATAATGAGAGCAGTTCCTGAGGGAGCTGGAGGAGATCTGAGTCTTCCATTTCGACTGCAGTCCTTCTCCCAAGACAAGACAAGACAAGACAAGACGTCGTGTAGACACATTCACTCTCTCACATTTGGCGGGGGTCCTTGATCGAAATCGAATCGACCCTCACTCTGCACTCACACTTTCCCCCACATCTTCGCTTCGACCCGGTCGATCATCCGCAACTAGGGATAGTTCTATCTGTCAGGCGCGTCACCCTGCGCATCATCTGAGCTGCAGCTTCCAACCTCTTTCTTCTTCCTCTTCCTCTTCCTCTTCCTTTCATCAAACAACATCGCCATGTGAACGACACCGCCACCATGTCGTCTCTCACCACGGCCTCCCTCCCTCACCACTGCGAACGTCTCGCCCACCCTCACTGGTTCCCTGTCACACTGGCCAGCTTCCTCGTCGTCGGCATCCTCATCTCTTACCTCCCGCAACACTACAAGATCTTCGCTCGCCGCTCTTCCGAAGGTCTCTCGCCATGGTGGGTGTTACTCGGCGGCCTTAGCTCTATCGCTGCAATCGGCAATATCCTGGTCCTGCCCGCGAGTCGGCGAGACATGAACTGCTGCAAAGAGTTGGACGGAGGAGCCTGTGCCGCTGCAGTACTGGGAGTTGCGCAGATCGCTGTACAGTTCACCTGCTTCATGTTCATCGTCACTCTGTTCCTGGTCTACTTCCCGCGGAGCGGAGCCGAAGCGGAGGATCTCAGTGCATCGACCGCATCATTGACGCACAGCAACCCAGCGAAACGATCGGACCCGTTGATCGTCGGAGCTAGTATCTTCGGCTCGCTGACTGCGGTCTCTCTCGTTTCACTGGTGCTGGTATATCGCGTTCCTGGCAAGACTCAAGTCTGGGCAGATGCCTTGGGGACCGTGAGCGGGGTCCTTGCCGGTGTGCAGTACGTTCCGCAAATCTACTATACGTGGGTGTTGAAGGATCTGAAAAGCTTGTCGATGGGAACGCTGTTCATTCAAACACCTGGAGCTTTCGTTTTCGCCTTTTCGTTATGGCAAAGAGTCGGACGGGAGGGTTGGAGCACATGGTTGGTGTACATTGTTACGGGAGCGCTGCAAGCGGTATTGCTAGTTATGGCAGTGACGTATTGGTCGAGGAGCAAGAAGGGAGAGAGTGATGGCGAGGTCAGTGAGGATGAGCAGGATGCGCCGAATGAGAGGACGACTCTCCTACCCACACCGACTCGCGAACGCGATTCCTAGAAGGATATCGAGACGGAACGCAGATACACATTCTTACGACCAAAATCTACTCGCTCTGTCGATGGAGCGAATACAATACCCGCAGCAGCACGCATCTCCCGTGATTTGACGAATTCAGACCCATCACGACCCCACGTCCCTCAGATGCTTCTCCGCCGCGAAGCCCGAGCACAGCGGCGGGGTCCGCGGCCCAAGCCCTAGGAGAAATGGGCTTCGCCCAAGAACCACACGATGAGAATCGTCGCCGCCAAAGACCGAGCGGAATTGTGGAGGAAAGCGGTCGAGCGAGACGCCGGACCGCCGCAATCACGAGGGTTGGCTTTGTGGCGGCAGATGACGGCGACATTCACTCGATCTCCAGGCTTTCCACTCCGCCCACTGACCTGGCCGTTAAGCGGGCAGGCGGCGTCGGAGGGAGCTCGAGGAGGAAGACCAGGACGCTCACTGATGGGTGAGCGAAGGGGCGGTGGCCGAGAGGACATCAAGAGGATACGGCACCTGAATGTCAACGAAAAGTCATCTCTGGTATGGACTTTGCGTAATGTTATGCGATATCCCTGGCGTTTCGCTGCTCGTAGATCAGCACAACCTACGAACGGCAACATCCCGTCGCTGCTGGAATCTGGCCAACTACTTCATAACGAGCGGCTTCTACAAATGCGAGCCGTGCAAGAGCGACTTTTCGACGACATCTTAGCTGCGCCTGATGCAGCCTTTAGGGGGCCTCATGTGGCGAATCCGGCTTCTCTACTTTCAAAAAGTAACGGGGCCTACCTCCAATCTCGGTCTTGGCCTTGGGCTCGTACTGTTACTTACGACAAAACTTGCCTCCATTGCCGCCGCAATCTACAACGATTCCCATCACTCCCACCATGGACCCTCTGTCCCCGCGATCGTCAGGACCTCCTTCGCGCTAGGTCTGCCATCACCCCATATCAACCACGCTTTCCGTATGCCACCGAAAAACTACTTGACCCATCTTTCAATGAAAAAATTCTCGTGAGCCATTGGCTCAGTGTTAGTGTACCGCACAGCACAGAGAGGAAGTTTCCGCCACACGGTGTGGGTGTTGGTGAAGGCCACCGAGATCGAATTCGTGTGCTGAGAGGGGTAAGACGTTGGCAGAGGGAGAGAACCTTGAGGAGGAATTGGGCCCGAGGTGTGAAAGTGAAGGAAGGGGACGTTGTGGACGCAATACGACCCGAGGACATCACGGTGGAGGAGCAGCAGGAGACCTTTACACAAAAGGTTGGGCGAAGGTTGAGTCGGGCGGTCAGTGGAGTTTGGCAAGCTGGATTGTCGCTTGGAAGAAGCGGCGCAGGGAGGCAAAGTGTGCTCGGCGGAGTTGAAGGAGTCCCACCTGGCATTGGTCGGAGGAGATCGACAATGGTTACGACGATCGCCGGAGCAGCCAGCGCGAAGAGAGGGTCTTCGTCTCTCACCCCAAAAACTGATCGTCGAACGTCGACGGCGGCTAAGGCAGCTACCAAGCCATCGCGTCCCGCGCCCAAGTCTCTAGACCGCACGACTCAAGGCCAACAGACAGGACTCTTGCCTCCTATTCAGCGCCAACCCATATCTTACCGTCGCTCCTCGATTCAAACGCCCCATTGTCGGAAAGCTCTTCCAAATCGACGATCGATTCAGCTCATCCTCTCGCAACCAGCTCGACCAACTTCGGTCGCTCACCCAGCCGAACTCGCCATCTTCGCACGAGATGAGCTTTTCACTTGGGTCGAGCTCAAAGTCGAACGTTGGCATGCCATCTCTGCGACCACTGTTCGAGGCACTACTCTCCAGAGTGCGGACCTTGACTTTCGTCTGGAAGACTGGGCGCTTTGGACGGTCTACGCTGATGGACGGTGGGAACCGATCAGAAGGAGTGTTCACCCGGGAGGACGAGATGGGGAGGCGAAGGGTAAAGGGAAGGAGAAACGACAAGAGGTGTTGCGCAGAGGTACGCTGCCTGCGGAGTGGAGGCAAGGCGGCGGAGAGTCTTCTCCTTCGGCACTGCTTCCGGCACCGAATCAGGGCGCTCGCGGGGAACTGCAGAATCGGGCGAGTGTCCCCGTCCAGCCTTCGACATCGACTAGTGCTCATCAAGCTCTGCAACGGTTCACCTCTGACCCCATTAGCGACTTTGATTCGCTTCCGAATGAAGGGCGTCCTCCAACACCCAATATACAACATGGCCGCCTGATGCCGGATACTCATCGCACTGTCGTCCATCAAATGCCACCCTCTTCGCGGGGCTCAGCTCGCCGTCCGACTCGTCCATCATTCGTCAATTCGAGGAATTCGCTCACAGTCTCCTCTTCCAGGAGGTCATTTGGTGTGAGGATATCGGAGAGAATTGATGAAGATGGAATGCCCGAAGTTGTCGGGATTAGGCCAAGCACTGAGCGCGCCGATGCTGAAAATGTCTGGGAGCCAGCAAGCGAAGATGAGATCGCGGCCAGCGAACGTTGGAGTCCAGCTCCCATCTTCGAGCGTGACGACCTCGATTCGTCCTTCGACTGGCGGCCTTTGGAGTTTGGAAGTCTGGGAGACGCTTCGAAGAGGAGTGGAGGAAGAACGGCAAGTGTGGCTGTCGGGCCAAGGGGCGAGGTGGTGTTGGGTCTGGGCGTGCCAGAAGGAAGCAAAGCGCAGGCGCTCAAGGATATGGACGATAAGGCTGAGACGAATAATTCGGCGAGGATCCAAGTCGCCAGAGGCAAAGGCGGCACCCACTTGAGACTGAACAGGAAGCACATCCTTATAGGCCGAACAAGGAATTTGAGGCGGCGCGCGAATCTGGGCGTCGTTTCGACTTGGGCATGGACACACACAGTACACTGGACACGAGTGGCCCCGCCAGCCTCTATGGAACCAACTCAGGATGTGCGGCCTCGGTCTAAAGGCAAGCAAAGTGTCGTTCTCCCCTCAACTCGTCCATCTGGACTTTCTGCGACGAACGAGAATATCCCACCTACTTCTACCACGCTTCAAAGCCGGCAAGATAGCTCGCAAGGTCCGCGTGGCGAACGGCTATCTTTGCCGCTCATTTCAATTACGAATCGACCTTTCCCAAGCCGGCAGACAAGCTGGCAGAATGCGAACCGGACCGATCCAGCGAGACCAGTCATCCGACGATCGCTGACTTCAGGACCAAAGCTTGGGTCGATGTCTTTTGTTCGCAAGCAAATGCTTCTGCGTTCTCGATCAGACTACGCCGCGCAAGGGCTCCGGTCCCCATCAGGCTTTGACGGCACGGACAACTTTGCTTCCACGCAAGGTTACGTTGTCGCCATACCTCCGTTGGCCCCGGCTAGGTCTGAAGCTGCCGGAGATGAAGAAGACGATGGCACGAGAAGGGATACCGTCGCTGCAGAACAATCTCGCTCCGATACGAGCAAGAGCGGTGAGGACAGGCCGACGCGGAGGTCTGGAGCTGTGGACCGGGAGCATAGTCCGGGGGTTGGGCCTTCGAGGGGAGATGGTAGTGAAGCGAGGATGAGGGGGTCGAGTGGAAGGTGAGAGGACGCTCAGGAGTGTGCGGTCGTTATCATGTGCCGGTCATGGTCTGTCGTTATACACAATGCACGATCAATCTGAGTCACCGTGGGAGGCTGTGCAGCTTACTGTACGAAGTACGTATTTTGAAGGCCTCGAACTGCCGATCGTGTTCCCATGCGTGCAAACTGGGCATCCTTGCTCACTCGTTGCCGTGGGCGAATGCTCAGACTTTCGCAAGGATGCGGCGATCCGGCTATTCTATTCCACGGAGCTTGCTGGGAGATGAGCTTGCGAGAACCGGTGGAATTTTAACTTCTGGAGTGCAAGCAAGACCTTGGGTGTAGCTGACCTCCTAACGCTAAAACCTGAGCTCATAACGCTAGAGCTCGGCTTACATGCCAAAAGCGGAACTGTAAGCCGAAAATTGCGGGAGTAGCCGAGGGATGTTAGGTGTAATGTTATAGCGTAGACGCCTAGGCGCATATATTAGACCGCGCGCGAAGTTTAAGGGACGCTAAGCTACTAGCGCGAAATCGAAATTTTCTCCCCTTCCTTCTTCCTTCCTTACTTCTACTCGCTTATTATAACCTTACTTATAACTACCTAGGTAAGTTATCCCTAACATTACCGCTAACCTTATTATAGCTTACCCTTTATAGCCTCTACAATTACGCAAGTACAAATTTAAGATATCCCTAACCTTACTACTTACCTTTCGGCTAACCGCTATATACGAACCTTAAGATAAAGGATAATAGAGTACTCGAGCAGACTAGAAAACTAGCGGCTAGCGTAAGGTTAGCCTAGATATTATAGGTAAGCTTATCGCTAACCTTATATAGAAATACTATAAGAGAATAGTTAAGGCTTAGGGAGACGGAATATAGTTAAGAGGCAAGGCTTTCGACGTAGTTTGTTGTTATCTATAGCCTTATATATAACCCTATTACTAACCTTATAGCTTTTAGGACGACTATAAGCACGTCGAGATTCCTAAAGGCTAGGCGATCTACCTAATGCCGGAGGGATAGAAGTATAGATTCCCTAATATTATAGCTAATCTTATAGCTAACCGTATGTAGATATACTAAGGGAACCTTCGTGTTAACCTTAAAGGACAAAGCTATCCCGACTCCGGCACCTCTAATAAATAAGGCAACGATAGGTATATTATAACTAACGTCGTACCTAACCTTACGGCTAACTATATTATAGGCGCCGAATCTAACGGCTCGGAGGATTCTAATAGAGAAGTGTCTATTCCGAGATATAGATTTAATAATTAGGACAAGGCTAGGCTATACAACGTAAGCTTACGTATAACACTGCGACTAACCCTATAGCTAACCTATTATACAGCACCGGGCTACTTCTTATATAAATATAAAGTAGCACGTGCGGAGTATAGTAAGTATAGCCTAATATTATCCCTAATGTTATAGCTAACCTTATAGTACCGCATTCGAGTTACTAAACAAGGCGAAGGCTATAATAGAGCATATAAGAAGGGCGGAGATAGAGGATTCGACAATAATACTATTACTAAGACCGAGGGTAACGTTACTATTAATCGCATAGCTAACCTTATAACTAATACCTTATAGCTGCCTACCGCGTAATCCTAACTACAACGAACGAGAAGGGCAGATAGGCTAGTAACCTAGCCGCTAAGACGTATACTTCCCTAATATTACGTCTAACCTTACCGCTAACCTCTCTAGTCTATCCTCCGCTAAGAGATCTAAGAAGCGAATAGCTAAGAAGTATGTTTTCCTAATATTATGCCTAACCTTACGGCTAACCTCTATAGCGCTCCCCCCTCTAAGAAATCGAAGAAGGATATTAACGCGAAGTCGGCGCCGACTATCCTCGATGTCGATAAGGAAACCGAGGATAAGTATGTTACCTATGTCCTTACGCCTAATATTATTGCTAACCTTATTAGACCCCCTAGGAAAACTACTAGCGGCAAAGGCCTTAAATCTACATAGGCGATCGTAGCGGCTTAGGGTGCTATAGCTAGATTGTAACGTTATGCCTAACCTCGCCCTTGACCTTATAGCTAATAATATCTAGCGTGCCGGAGACCTTCCCCCGATATAAGCAAGATGTCCGTACGAAGAAAGGTAAGAAGGCGTTAAAGAATAGAGCAAAGCCGCCGGTCGTCTATAAGGAGAAAGATATAACGTTATCGATAACACTATACTTAACCTTACGGCTAACCTTATATAGCTTAACTATACTACCGCCCTTAAAATCGCTAAGAAGCATCTTATAGCTAGCATGCCCTACGAGCCTTATGTAAATGCCTACCGCGACTATAGTAACCTTACGGGTAGTAATACCGCTAAGTGCTTTAAAACCTTCGAATGCTACGCGTGGAACTTGTTTAGTAATAGTTAGGAGATTAAGGAGGCCCTTAACTAGGATTCTCCGGTAGCTCGTCGAGGTAGATAGTAATACTAGGGTTGTAAAGGCGATAGGGTCTATAGCAATGTAAGGAACGCCTAATATCTACTAGATAAAAGGTAAGACTAATTCTTGTAGAATTCAATGTGCGAGCGTAAGCCCTTCGCCTTATATGCGGTAGGCATGCGCTAAGTATTCGTTACCTCCTTAGTTATATAACCGAAGGATAACTTTACTCGACCCGGATTACTACCTTTAGTAGTAATCCTTATAGCAGTCCTTAGCGGTGCTGTTATAATTGCCTCCTCTCCTTATAAGCGTCGTCCTCGGCGCGCTTATAGGGGATTTAGTAGGCTTACTTCGTAATTACTTCGCGATTACTTCGCATATTATGCGGTACGAGCCTATATATATGCATCCGGTAACTTATTAGTTAGCCCGGCGGCAGCGTGCATATATCTATGCCGTCTACTATGAATATTGCTTCTATAACATCCACTTCCGTTTAATGCATTCCTAAGTTATTAACAATAACATTAACAAACATAGTAGATCGAGGGTGTCTAGGCGACGGCAAGTTTCTATACTTATTTACCCTCTGTTTTTCGGAGCTAACTTTCTTAGACACTACTACCTTCGTATTACTCTCGCTTAGACTTCGTACACCGTACGCGGTATATTATAAGTATGTCTAATCCTTCCTCGGCCGAACGTCGACTCTTAATAGAGCTCGATAAAACTATACCGCCTCTACGACAGTTTCGCGTAGTTTTAGTTCCTCCGGCTAAGAAAGATCTCGCTTAATCTAGCTATTAAAGCAGTAAGACTACTATACCGATAGCTAAGCGGTATAATAACCCTCTAGATCGCTCGTCCTAGTAGTAGAAGCCTTCTAAGCGGCCTAGCCTACGCATTACGGATACGTTAACGGACGACTCGATAGGTAAGCGCATCCACGATTATCTCTAGCCTATGCTAATCCGATCGTAGCATACCGATTTGGCGTAACCCGCGAACCTAAGGTACGCTCGCGCGACTCCCTTAGCTTAGGTTCGGTCCTACCTAATAAGTTAGCGTAGCCGTCGGAGCCTCGAAAGAGATAGCGACCTATACGGCCTAAGCGTAAGAGCCTTTGAGATAGCTTCTATAAGATGTACTAATTACTCTAATAGAATCTAATAAGGACACGCCGCGCACGCGCGCATCCTTTAGTAAACATTCGTCGGCGAATATTCTAACTCCTCGGAAATCTTCTAGTATTAAGAAAGCCGATCTGAAACGCGGCCGCGCTACGGCTAGCTTTAAAGACGGTAACGAACTTGTTGCGTCTTTATCTAAGAAGCCTCGCACTTCGTCCCGCCTATAGACGAAAGCTGCTATTGCTAAGGGAGCTAATGCTCCTTAGACTCCGAAAACTCCGCGCTCGAGAAAGGGAGCTACGAAGGCTCTAGCTACGGAAGTCTCTCCTATTATTAAGAATAACAATAAGGACGGTAAGACTATTAAGCCTCCGGCTACGACGTCTCTAAGTAAGGCGTATAAAGGTCCTCCGCCGCCTACTTATCCGAAGGTGCTATATAGCATCCGTCCTCCTCGTTCCTACTAGCGCTATGCTAGCTACATTAGTAAAGGTAACCGCGGCAACTACTCTCGCGCGGTCGACTATAATTGCTCGTATACCTCGGTAAAGATCCGCTACGAAGGGTGTAAGTAAGTACTTCGCTATCCCTTCGGCTTATATTCGCTAACTATCCGTAGGAGTACTAAATAGGACTATAAGGAGCTCCCGCTCGGATGCCGTGTCGCTTAGGACGCTACGAAGATAGCGCTATTAGATCTTCGCAACTTGGACGATAAAGCTACTATCGAGGACGTCGATACTACTCGCGAGGACGCTATAGAAAAGATCGCAGTCTTCTATTAGTTTCTCTCTAGCGCTTAGCAATTTGAGTTAAAATAGGCGAAGACTAATCCTACTCCTTAGCCTATTCTACTTATCGGCGAAGGCTTATAGAAGGTCTCCGATATCGTAGATTCTCTACGTATCCTAGCGGAGTTAGCTATTCTCGTAAGTCTCTCGTATCCCCTTCGCATACTACGCGCTAACTATTATTTTAGGTCGTTCCGATAATTCCCGCGGGACATTACGACTTCGAAGGTATCCTCGCGGCACTCGCTAGTAACCGTAAGCTATACGATTAGAAGAGCCGGTTCGTAGCTAGCGACCGTAACAATAAGGTTAGCACGTTTAATAATATAGGGGTAGCGGCATCTATACCCGTTACAGCGCCTACTCCTAAGGATAATAAGGATTTGTAAGGTATAGGATAGACTTTGTTTCCTCGAAGAGGGTAAGTACTCGTAATAGAGCGGCGCCTTTAAAGTCTCTATAGTTACGACGTACACATAGGTTAACAACTATTCAAGCACGATTACTTTTTATTCTTAGGTAATGTCTTCGGCTACCGTTCGCGCCTACTATGCTTAGGCTTCGCCTTAAATATATCTAAAGCTTCGCAGTCCTTAATATTGTTATAGGGCTCGAATGTAGTATACTCCTCTAGCTAGCCCTTCTACTTAACGAGATACATTATCTGTCCTTTAACCTTCTTAGCCTATAGGATCTCTTTAACTTCCTACTCTCCTACTTTATCCGCGACTAGCATTATCGTAACCTCTTCGGGGTTCTCGCGCCTAGTCTACGGCTCTAGAAGGGAGATATAGAATACGTTGTGTATTCGTATCGTATTTGGTAACGCTAAACGATATAATTACGTACCGACAATGTCGATTACGCGGAACGGTCTAACAAACTTTAGTCCTATCTTCTTCTTCGGAAGGTCTATCTTTAAGTTCTTAGTAGAGAGGAGCATAAGGTTACTAACGACATAGCTTCTCGCTTTGCGTCCCTTGTTATAATGCTTCTTTTACATTGCTATAGTATACTCCTAACGCTCCGTTAACCGTTCGTGTTGCTCTCGTAACCGCTTCGCTATATCTATAGCTACCGGCGCCCTTCCCTTAAGAGTCTTGTCCCGAGACGATAATAACGTAATAAGGTTAGGATTCCAACCGTACAGTGTATAGAATAGGCTCTGTTTTAGAGTCCCTTATAGACTATTGTTGCAGGCAAACTTAGCTTAGTATAACACCTTTACCTACTTAGTTTAATCCTCGCCGATATAGATGCGAAGGTACTACTTAAGGGTCTAATTTGCCTTCTTAGTCTAACTATCTATTTGAGGGTGGAACGCTATTAACAGCTTCCTTTTGATCTTCGCCTTAAAGTAGAAGTTAGACTAATACTAGCTCGTGAAGACAGAACCTCTATTACTTATAATGCTTCTCGGCACGCCGAAGAAGCGAATTACTTCTCGCTTAAGGATACCTATAAGATTAGCACTCGTGCACTGCTTAGTTATAGGCACGAATCTTACTATCTTAGTGTATCGGCAAACGATTATAAGCATAGTAGTGAACACGGAACCGTTTAGTTTACTCGGAGGGAGATTAGTAATAAAATCCATAGAAATGTCTTACTACGCTCTTCGTAGAAACGTAAGCGGAGCTAATACGCCGTAGGGCCGATAGTATCGCGCTTTGTTTATAAGACATTTATTATACCTAGCAATATATTTAGCGACGTCTATTGGAAGACGTAGCTAGAAGTATTTGCGTTTTATTAGTTCGATAGTCTTGTCTTTACCGAAATAACCGGCTAAGGGATTATCGTAATGTATACGCATAATCTACGCTCTTAATGCGCAATCCTTAGGGATGTATATAGCGTCGCTATAGTATAATATCCCATCTCTACTTATGTACTCGTATCCTAACTCGGATCGATACGTAGAGCTATATGCCTCTACTTTCGTAAGTAGTTCGTAAGCCTCTCGGTCGAGCTTTATAATAGATCTTACGTAGTCGTAGAGTAGGCTAGGAATGTGTACATATAGACCGTCGACTCTAACGATAGCACGTACGACACTCCGAGGTAAGGATACGGCATACGATCCGTCTAACGCCGCCGTCGGCGTCGTGGACATAGTCCTTTTAGACTCGATTAAATCGAAGGTCGCATTAATCCTTCTAATCGATAGGCTATT
>JALRMM010000437.1:0-28207 GCA_026122155.1 Zymoseptoria crescenta
CGCGAGAATAATACTATAAACGGGATAAGGAAGTCGAGCTTCTAAGGCGACTATCCGAAGAGGCTATCTAGACGGTAAGTCTATATAGCTACCTACCCTTACTACGCTAACTAGGTAGATGCGAGAATTACTCTGCTAGTTCCGCGGTAAGGTTACGAAACAGGTCCGCGCCTATATACTCTTAATTCCCGGCACGCCGGTTAAAGCTAGTAGTAGAGAGCGTATACGCGAGTAGACGGCCGTATAAATAAAGCTAGAAGAGCTAATGTTTAAATGTAAGAACGGAGAACTAGTAAGTCGCCGCTATCGTCTAATCCGACTCGACTAACCGGAAAGTCTAAACGATACTAGTCGGACGGCGTTGTCGGCGCGGTAAGGTACGCGTTCTTCTAGGATAAAGGTCTCGGCGTTCGATCGGATATAGCTAGCCTTTTTAAGAAAGTTATACCGTTTATGCTAATTAGCGTATATACCTATATATACGCATTCTACTCGATCTAGTCGACTCCGATAATAGCTCGCAATTTAGATAGCACTATTCGGTACCCTACTATTAAACTAGTACATCTCTATAGAATTTTTAAGTTTAAGCTACGTAAATAGGACTCTTAGATATAGAAGCGATAGGATGCCGTTCTAGAGTACGTTATATTAAAAGTGCGTAAGGAGCTTCCTCGACCCTACGAAGATAGCCTTTCTAGTAATATTAGCTAGTTCGCCTATACTATAGACGGCGTACCGACTATAGAGGATATAGACTCCGACGCGGACGATAATAGTAACGATAAGGGTAATGCTATAGATAATACCGGAGATATACGAAGTAGCCAGCCCGCCTACCTAGGCGGGCTCGTAACTAGGCCTATAACCGCGAAGGATATAACGCTAATTAGAGATAGTATATATAGTACGAGCGAGGTTAGCGACAATAGTAACGAAGGCCTAGCGGATGCGTCTAGTAGTCCGATAGTAGGTAAGGAGCGAGGAGGGAAAGATGCTAGAGAGGCGGACTTATCGTTTACGTAAGTATACTAGCGCCGAGTCGTAATAGAGCTAACGTCCTCGATAGTCGTACGGTACTAAGCGGTGCTAGTACTAGTAGTCCGATAGCGGACAAAGAGTAACGAGGGAAGGATACTAGAGGAGTAGACGCATCGTTTACGTAAGTATACTAGCGCTAAATCGCGCCGGAGCTAATACTCTCGATAGTCGCGCTAGTTTAAGTAGTAATAAACTATAGGCTCCGAATAAGCGTAGAGAAACTTAAGAGCATAACGAGTAAGGCGGTATAGAGGACGACGAGGACGAAGTTTAGGAACCGGAGGAGAATAAAAAGTAAGTTATAGTAAGACGATATAACTACGTGCTAACCGGGATGTAATAGTAGATATAACAGCCGGCGCGGCGAGGGCTATTCCGCTTCTTAATCGAGTAGTAAGGATAGAAGGTACGGTAAACTATTAGCCCTACTAACATTAACTTTATCTAACGCTCTCGTAGCTACGACGACTATATCTACCTATAGGGCGACTAAATAGACCCCGATGCTACCGAGTAGGTAGTTCTAGAGCGGACAGTCCGACGAGTAATCGGAAGGCTAACGGAAGAGCTTATATAGTAGTGCACTTTATAGGAGAAGTCGAAGCAAAGGGGGAACAAAGGGTAGAACGTTCTATAGCGAGATAAGGCGTTTAGTAAAGGACTATAGAAAAGGACGTATTGGGACGAGTTTAGGACATTAAGCTAAAGGAGGACAAGAAGGCTTTATATCGAGCTATCCGGGTTTAACGATAAGTAGTAGATACTATATAGCACTAATACGAGTATATAAATCCGACTATGCCTATAGACACTAGTTAACACAAAACCGGCTAGATACTACGACTAAGGTAGCTAATATAGACGTTATATTACCTACCGCGGAGTAAACGCTATATAGCGCTCGGTTATAGTTAAGCTATAGGCGACTACTAGTAAACTCGGATTATAGCGGTCGCTAGTAAAACGTCTACGTACTAGGTCGACGGTAACTTAACGCCGAATTACTAAAGAGCGGTCGCTAGTAAAACGTCTATATAGTAAGTCGACGGTAACTTAACGCCGAATTACTAAAGAGCGGTCGCTAGCAAAACGTCTATATATTAAGTCGGCAGTAACTTAACGCTAAACTAGCGTATAGCTATAGCTATGAAATAAGAAGAAAAGAGCGACGAACTTATAGGAAACAAACTCGCATAATAAGGGCTTTACGACAGCATTTCGTAAATATTATAAGTAGAGAAGGAGTAGTTTTCCTAGACTTTATAAGGCGCGAGCGAGGCGCGAGCGAGGCACTCGGGGACATATGTTTTATACAAGGCGCGTAAGGTAGGCGAGGCGAGCGAGGCGCTTACTAGCCTCGCGTTTTGGATTTTCGTAACGTAGCGTAAGTACTACGGGCTATATAGGCATATACTTCGTAACTACCGCTTTAACAAACATCCTCTTACGTAGCGATAGCTTCTCGTAATAGTTATTCGAAGACCGCTCTATAACGCTATAAGCATACTATTATAGGAGGACTACGAGCCTATACCGGAGCTTTACGAAGAAGGTAAGGACGATAGCGAGCTTACTATCGACCCCCTTCTACGTAGCTTAAAGGATTATCTTAGTAGAGTTAGTAAGGACTTAAAGAACGCCTTCTACTATATTAAAGACAATAAGGTAGTCGATAAGGTAGCATTACTACGTACGTAAGTATAGTTTCTTAGGTACGTAAAGGACGCTATTTAAACGCATACTAACTATACTATCGACGACTAGATTACCGCTAGACGACCGGACGTCTTCCTTACGCCTTACGCTATACGGAAGAAGAAGGTTAACTATATACTAATGCCTCTACTAGCCTTTACCGCGTTACTAAAACCTCCGCCTCTAGTAGTAGCTATTACGCCGTTGCTAAAACCTCTACTACCTCTACTACTAGCCGTTACGTCGCTCGATATTACTTTACTAGCGTTAACGTAGGAGCTCGAAACGCTCGCTAGCGAAAATTACGTACCCTTACTACTACCGGTCGAAAAAACACCGTAATAGAATCCTTAGTCGTTAGTTAAAAGAGCCGCTCTACCCCTTGTTCTACTATTATATAGTATATCTGCTATATTACCGTTATATAGTATCTCTACTATATTACTACTACGCGGTGTATTACCGTTTTACGGTATACCGCCGTCTTATAGTAGTACTAACGTATATCTTCTACTACTTCCGAGCCGGATGGTATAGACATTTATACTAACGCTAGTTATTTAGCCTATTATATAGGCTTTAACTATTAAATAGTTGCTATTGCCGGTTTTACTAGCTACTAACCCTACTTCTATTACTAACTCTCGCTCTACTAGTAGTAACGACGACTACTCTTTCGAGCTAGATAAGGAGCCTCCGTTTAAGCCGGCTCTATAGCCGGCTAAGAGGCTAAGACAGTTAATAGACGAGTACTTTATAGACAATAGTAAGCTATTAGCATGCATGTAGTTAATACCTTAGTTAAAACGATAGAGGAAGGATTAAGGGTAGTAGAGCGAGGGTAGTAGAGCTAAGGCTATTACTAGTGCACCGCTATAGTTACTACTATAACAACCGGATTACTACCTTCCGAGATTGCGTGTATTACTTATTAAACGTTATATTTAGCGTAAACATGCTACCCCTTGCATAGTGCAAGGGAGCTATGGAGTTGTTCAGATACTCATGACCGTCAATCGGAGCTCGAACTCCGCACGTAGGCGCCTGGTCCTAGTTCGGAAACGCAGGCGCCTGGTCCTAGTCCGGAAATGTCGGTATCGTGTCTAGACTCAAGGACTCCAGCCCCGGCACGCGAGCTCGACACATTGCTCGTGCTCTCGACGCTTCACACTAACTATCCAACACCCTGCTATCACATTGCTGGCCAGCCCTGAACGACCAGAATCAGGAGGTAGGAGGAAGATCAGCTGCTCGTCCGGTCGACCTTCGTCGCGTCTCAGCGATGTCCTCATTTGTAATTCCTGTAAAACGATGTAAAGCTGCAAACAATCAAATGGGCGAAATGCAACTGCTTGTTGCAAACATGCCAACAGGCTTCTTCATTCGTCCTCTTTGATGCAAGCGGATGCAGCGGGATTCCAAACGCCATGGTCCCTCTTTGCTCATAATTGAATAAGTACTGGGCGCCAAAATGAAAGTTGAGTATCTGTTCAATCGCAGTAGACACTATGAGTGACCAGACGAGCCCGCGATTGCACATCGGCAACCTGCCATACGTTGCACAGCGCGAAGACGTCATAAATCTCTTCGCCGAAAATGGCATCGGAATGTAAGTCGCTGCGGCGAATCAGCTCTCATGAAGAAGTGCTCACCATCTGACAGCAAAGAGTTGGCGATGTCCATCGATGCCTTCACCGGTCGCAACCCCAGCTACTGCTTCGTGGATGCACACCGAGGACGATAAGATCAGCACTGCAGACCATGCAGGGGCAGCTGGTGCGAGGCCGTCCCATCAGGCTCAATCGCCGCCGTCCTCCCAACCCGAAGCCACAATCAGCCGTGGTAAAGCGCTGCGATAGAGTGTTGACACATTATCACATTGGACAGCACCCGCGATGGAGAGACGACGCCTGTATGTCGGAGGGTTGCCTCAGATTGCTACCCAGCATGCCCTCAACGTCGAGATGGCGGCGTTGTTCGAGGGATGCGACATCCAAGCAGTCAGCAAACTCATCTGGCCACACGGCTCAAAACAAATAGAACCCGGCTCGCATTTCTACGCTTTCGTAGATCTTGCGACTGCAGAAGAAGCCGCAGAAGCCGCCCGTGTGCTGAACGGAAGACGCGGTAGCCACCGCGGCACGCTTCGCGTCAGTCGCGCGTAGCGGAATAATGGCTCGTCGATACTCTACCGGGAACAGCTCCAAGGCCAGGCATGCAACTCCGAAGGACGTGTATTCGTCGGCGGATTGCCGAAACGACAAGACGTAGAATCCAGCATTCGAGCCATTTTCGTGGGTCACGACGTCAGCAATGTTGGCAATCTCATCACTCCGACGGCTTCGAAACAGATTGGACAGGATTTCT
This sequence comes from Zymoseptoria crescenta, assembly GCA_026122155.1. Classification (NCBI taxonomy): domain Eukaryota; kingdom Fungi; phylum Ascomycota; class Dothideomycetes; order Mycosphaerellales; family Mycosphaerellaceae; genus Zymoseptoria; species Zymoseptoria crescenta. The sequence goes on from JALRMM010000437.1 coordinate 5,104, forward strand.
TCTACTGCTTCGTCGACTTCGATACCGCCGCGGAGGCCCAGGCTGTTGTTGCTGCTTTTGAGGGCAACAAGATGGGTCTGATGGTGAATTTCGCCCGGGCACCCGGTCATGGTGGTGGAGTGAGGCGAGGCGGAAGTCCAACAGGAGTTGTGCAGCGGGATTTCTCGAAGAGCTGGAGACGGCAGGATGTGTCTGGAGTGGTTTGAGTTCGGTGGTGCAATGGATCGGACAGTCGCATTCAATAGAGGAGTCGGTAAGCATGAAGTAGAGGCTTTCGCCATCACGCTCCATTGAACACACATGAGCGATGAGCACCGGACAGCCGCGAAGACGACGTGCGTGTCGAGCGCAGAGCTAAGCATCGACAGCATGGAAGCTGGCAACTGCCTGAGGCGGGAAAGCTTAGTCATGCTTATAGAGACGGGTTGACGTGAGACCACTCCTTCCCCTTTGTCTGCTGCTAGATCTTCCTTGTGCGCTCGATGCTCCCACGTCACGCTCATGTGATTGCACGTTGTCTCTCATCACGAAAGACAAGTCCTCGCTACGAGGTCCGGGCGGCTAACAAGGTAGAACTAGGTCCCAGGCACCCATTTGACATTTGACGTTAGACAAGACAATCTCACCGTACATGGTTGCCTGCCCGCCATCTTCTTCCGTCGATTCGGACATACCGAACGTCACTGCACGCAACAACGGCTTCTATCTTCATCTTTCTGGAACATGCTTTCTTCCGACACGACCGAGAATGATCAGGCGCCATTGTTGGCCCAGTCGGAAGGACTGGCGTCTCTGCAATATCCGCTTCACTCGCAGAGACGGCGGATTCTACTCATCTTGTCCGCGTCTATTTTCTTGGCTGATTTCGGCGTCATGCTGGCTTTCGCGCCCGACATCGCGATCTATGAGTCTGTGATTTGCAGGCAGATGCACGATTCGCCCTCGCTATCGACATCCGCGTGCAAGTCGGTGGCAGTTCAGAGCGAGCTCGCACTCGTTACTGGGTTGAAGGAGACATTCGATCAGATTCCTGGCGTCTCGTTGGCTTTGCTGTACGGCTTCATCGCCGACCGTATTGGTCGTCGGCCGGTGCTTCTTCTTTCTTTCGCTGGCCTGGTTCTTCAACAACTCGCTTGCCGTCTCATCGCGGCGTCGGCAGGCCTTCTACCCCTACGTTTGCTATGGGCTGTGCCCATAACGGAATTCATCGGCGGTGGACCCAACGTCTTGACCTCGATGGCCTACGCCATGTTGACTGACGTTTTCAGTCCCGCAGAACGGTAAATATTCTGTACAATTCGAACCGTTGTGGCCAATCGCTAACATACGAAGGGCTTCAACCTACTATCAGCTCGCTGCTATGGTTCTCGTCGGTGAGATACTGGCACCTCTCGTCAGTGCTGTGCTCATGTCACGGTTCAACCCATGGACGTCTTCTCTTGCAGGACTCGCGCTGGTAGTCCTCGGTGCGCTGACCGCGTGTCTTGCACCCGAGACTATAGTAATCGCGCCGCAGCCTCCAGGTCCTGCCTCCGCAGTCCCCGATACTGCCGAGGACGAAACCTCTACGCGCTCGAGTACGAAACGAACCTGGATGAGCACGCTCAAATCTGGATTCCAAAGTAGACTAATCTCCGCACCCGTATCGCATGACGCATTCTGCGTGCTGACTGCTTTCGCACGGGGTAGCACTGGGCCTCAAGCAGTGCAGTTCGTCGTGCAATACGCTTCCTTGCGATTCTCCTGGAGCATAGCGCACGCCAGCTTGTTACTCACGTTGAAGGGCATAGTCACTCTGACCGTCATGCTCCTGGTTTTGCCTCAATTGTCCGAAGTACTCTCCCGCCGCATGTCCGCATCCACAAGAGACTATCGAGTCTCCCAGCTTAGTGTATGCACTCTCTCCATCGGCGCTGGTGTAATGGCCGTACCTGCCCATTCAACTTTGTTCGGTATTGGACTCGGCATATTTGCTGCCGGATGGGGCTATACTCTGCGCTTCGAAGCTTCGCAGTTGCGACGGTGATGCCAACGCAGATTGCAACCATCAACACGGCGATTGCGATGGCGTCGAGCACTGGCAGCATGATGGCTGGTCCGATATCAGCCGCCGCATTCCGACGCGGCATTCGCTCTGACGGGGCTCTCATGGGCCTGCCGTACGCGGTCGAGGCTGTGTTGTTGCTGGTGGCATGCTGCTTTCTGCAGTGTGTTCGTAGACCGCGCATCGCTTCGCAACAGAAGTTTAAGAGGACTGGAAAGAAATGCAGACAACCTGCGAAACGTCTAAATGTCATTTCACTCTCCTCATACCATGCCTCATCATCTGTCTTCAAGTCAAGGCATCGAATTTGCTTCAATGGATAGAGCTACATCAACCCCTCGCCTACCCTTGGCCACGTTTCCGACAAAAGCAGAATGTCGAACAGGAAAGCGTCTCGAGGTGTAGGATTCCGCTACAATCGGTGCTCGAAAGACATGCGTCGTCTCACCGAGCGCATCGTGAGCCCGCACACAGCATGGCAAAAGCTGGTCGACGGCGTTCTCGGCTCTCGTCTCGCTTACAACAAAGGCACCTGGGGAGCCCGGATCGGTTTAGCGAGAAGCATCGTGAGAGCAATCTGCCCATGATGTAGCTTAAGACTCGAAACCACGCCAGCGAACTGTGCACTGTCCCATCTATCCCGCAGGATTTCCTCGACACTTCCAAGTCTTGTCGCTATCGTACTTCGGCGCCCCAAGCTCGCGCATTGCTCGTCTGTCCTGCTGCCAGCGCTTCCATCGGCTGGTCTTCGTCTCCTCTTTAGGAGGTGGCGGGCCCATCACTGCGCTGACCCGAGCGGCGGACGCGTGGCTGATTGAGATCGATGTCGAGGTCGAATTGGAATTGCTCATGTCCTCTGACTTTTTGGACTGTCCTGTCGGCATGCACTGTGTAGCGTGGGACGGCGCGCCATCCGATGACTCGTAGTTTGGAGGTGGAGTCGCCGGTCGAGACTTGTCAGTGGGAGCATCAAGAGGCATCTTATCGTTGTCGTCGAGCACGCCATCGCTAGTCGACTCCGAATCTGAGGATTTATGATCGTCTCCGCTCATGTTTGCCGCCATACCGATGCTGGACTTGATGCTCTACCACGCAGACTCGGACACGCAATCGAATGGCAGGTGTAGGAGATTGTTCGACGTGTGTGTCGAATGGTGGACAAGCAGTCAGCTCAATGAATCGGGTATGGCAGGTGGCCTGCTGTCCTCGCACGTAAGACCAGCCAAGTCATGCCCAGCCCTCGTTGCGTGGATCCAAGGCGTGAGGTGAGGAAAATCTGCGCCGCTTATAAAGGATATCGCCGAGCTAGCTCTCCGTGCTCCGTTCAGTCTGCACCGCTAAGCTTCGCAGTCTAAACGAAGTACTACGTTTGCTTAAGTGTGTAGGCCGAAGGACTTCCTATAATAGTCTACAAAACCCGTAGAAATCTAGACTTCTTTTCTAGGGGGAGACCCCCTAGGACCCCCCTTTACCTACCGGCGGCCGTCGCCTTCGAAAGACATAGTAGAATTACGTGTAACTCTGCACGTAATAGCGACATTTTAACTTTAGCTGTTAGCTAATTATTCCAATTAGGGGCCAAAATCTAGTAGACTATTATAGGGCCTTCGGCCTAATTATAGGGCCTTCGGCCCAATAAAGGATATCGCCGAGCTAGCTCTCCGTGCTCCGTTCAGTCTGCACCGCTAAGCTTCGTAGTCTAAACGAAGCACTACGTTTGCTTAAGTGTATAGGCCGAAGGACTTCCTATAATAGTCTACAAAACCCGTAGAAATCTAGACTTCTTTTCTAGGGGGAGACCCCCTAGGACCCCCCTTTGCCTGCCGGCGGCCGTCCTGCCTTCCGCGTCAACCAATAGAAAGAGCGCAATGATGTCAAAACATCTCAACGGTCAATCTTCAAGTCTTACGGAGTGGAGAAACAGCATTCCAGCTGCAAGCTGGCAGCTGTCGCGAATTCTATGCGCGAAATACATCTGTCTAAGCTCTTCGCTCTTCTGGTATAGGTACACAGTCGAAACTCGCTCTTCGACACCACCAACGTCCTTCTTACAAAATCATCTTTCTTCTCATACAGGAATGCGAGACTCAGCGCTTGACCTCTCGTCCACCACCATTGCCGCCCAACAAGTCGAGCGCGCGACGAATGTGCGGATTGACCACGCGCGGTTTCATTTTATGAGGGATTCAGAGCTTAGCTCCGACGAGCTTGGCCCAGGCCTCAGTGCTGAAGGACTTCGGCCTCTCGATTGGAGCACCAACGGCGCGGTCAATGATGAGTTGAGGAAGGACACCGATGGCACGGCTCACACCGAAGAGGACAGTGTAGAAGTTCTGCTCCGTGAGACCGTAGTATTGAAGGAGCACACCGGAGTGGGCATCGACGTTAGGGTATGGGTTCTTGGTCTTTCCGTGCTCGGTGAGGACGCCAGGAGCGATCTTGTAGACTTGCGAGACGAGCTTGAACATTGGGTCATCGGGAAGGTGCTTAAGGGCGAACTCGCGCTGGGAGACGTAACGAGGGTCGGTCTTGCGGAGCACGGCGTGGCCGTAACCTGGCACGACACGGCCAGCCTTGAGGGTGTCCCAGAGGTACTTGGTGATGTTCTCGTCGGAAAGATCAGATCCAACAGTCTTCTTCATCTCCTGCAGCCAGTTGAGGACCTCCTGGTTGGCGAGACCGTGAAGTGGACCAGCGAGACCGTTGAGACCAGCGGCGAGCGAGAGCATAGGCGAGCTGAGAGCAGAGCCGACCAGGTGAGTGGTGTGAGCAGAGACGTTACCACCCTCGTGGTCGGTGTGAATGGTCAGGTAGAGACGCATGAGCTCGACAAAGTCGGAGTTCTCGGCGAATCCGAGGAGGTTGGCCAAGTTGTAGCCGTAGTCCTTGTCCTTTTGAATAGCTGGCACCTTGCCATCCTTGTAGACGTTGCGGTAGATGCGAGCAGCAATGGTGGGCAGCTTGGCGATGAGGTCCATGCTGTCCTCGAAGGTGTGCTCCCAGTACTCCGCCTTCTTGATGCCGCGAGCGTAGGCCTTGGCGAATGCAGACTCGTGCTCGAGAGCAGTGACGGCGAGCGAGAACTGAGCCATTGGGTGGAGGTCGGATGGGCAGCGGTCGAGGAGCTCGGTGATGAAAGATGGGACCTCAGCGCGGGCGGCCCACTCGGCGGACAGGTCGCGGACCTGCTGCTCGGACGGGACCTCACCGGTCAAGAGAAGCCAGAAGAGACCTTCTGGAAGAGGCTCCTGACCACCGGGCGCCTTTGGAAGAACTTCCTGGCACTCTGGAATGGTACGTCCACGGAAGCGGATACCCTCCTCGGAGTCGAGGACAGAGCCCTCCCAGACCAGCGACTTGATACCGCGCGCACCACCGTAGACCTGGTCAAGGGTGACCTCGCCGACGACCTTGTGACCATGCTCTTTCCTCAGCTTCTTGATCTGATCAATCTTCTCCGGCAAGCTCGCAGCGAAGGTCTCCTTGAGGGACTGGAAAAGTGTAGGTTAGCTACAGCTCAACATCAGAAGCTCCCCTTTCTCTATTCCAGCGACAGCAGGAATCAACACAGCACTGGCGATGCATTGGCGAGATTTGACGTACGGCGCTTTTGCTGGAGGAAGCATATGTGCGGCTGGCATTGAGGGCCGAGCGTTGAGTGAAGCTGGACGGCGCAGCCATGGATCGGCGGAGCGCCTGTCGCGAGACGCTGTTGATGGCCATCTTGGAGGATCTTGTGCGGAGGAGTGGAGGATGATATGTGGAAGAGCGAGATGCAGCTAGAGGAGGTGATGCGATTAAAGCTGAACTGTTGAGACAAAAACGATGTATCCGGCCGCCGAGCTTGGACCAGCTCCGGGTCGTATCGGGTGAATCCTCTTTCTTCGGCTTTCATCCACGACCGACGAAGATCCTGCCTTCGCTTCTTCTTCGCACCGACCAACAACATCCTCGATCATCACGCATCCCGTCCTCTCCCAACCAACATCACCGACCCGACCGACACATATTCTCCGGACTTCCATCTCTGGTAATACCCAATCCTTGCTGCTAGCACCTCGCGCTCGTGTAGCTCCCTCCGCGACCGCCGTGAGCTTGTGACCGCGCGCACAGAAGAGCGTAGGACTGCAGTACAGAAGCAGCCCCTCGGTGTCGGTCGGCATAAGCGCGATCTGCCTGTGTGCACACATCTTCGGCCGTTTGCCATCCTCTCTGTCGCACGTGCTGTCCGAATCTCGTCTCTTCTCGCCTCGGGGCTAGTGAGCAGAACGCAGTAGCATCCGCGACTTCCTCTCAGCTGCCATAGACTGGAAGTGAAGAGCCAGAAGCCAGAAGCACCTACCAGCTTGGACCTGGTCTTCACTGGCACGTGCCTGCGCAGAAGCCAAAGGTGGCTGGATCGATCCAACGTCTGCACTTCACCTTCTACGTGACGAGCACTTCACCACCACGACACACACACAACCAAGCGCAGTAGCCACCTCGGAACAATCTTACTGACTGTCGCGCTGTAGTCATAGTGAGCGTCTGTAGACCTTTGACCACGGCCTTCCACAAGGTCAGAAGTAGCGCGTAGCAGCCAAAACCACACCGGACAGGAGCACTCGACGAGAGCGTAGAGTAGACTTCGCCATGGCAGTTCCATCCGTAAATGAGCTCGACGGTCTGCTCTCATCTTTGAACCAGCTGAAGCCACCGGGAGCCAGCAAAACGAAAATCTCGACCATCACCGCGATCTGCGTCCAGAACATCAAGGTAAGCCTCCGCTCCTGCGTGAAGAAGCCAGAAGATGCACCGACTTGCGCAAACTTGCCTTATACTGACTCTTCATCTCCACAGTCCGAATCCGCCATCGTGCAGTCCTTCTACCGCGCACTCAAGAAAGCTCCCTCCACCCACAAACTCGGCGCCCTGTACGTGATTGATAGCGTTGTGCGACAATGGATTGAAAAGGCCAAGTCGGCAAAACAAGACCTACATGTCGAAGGAAGAGGAGAACCAGGCACATACCCAGCCGCAGTAAAGCGCGTCACCGAGCTCATGCCGGCTCTGTTCGACGACATCATGAAAGGCGTCCCAGAAGACCAGAAGCCCAAGTTGACCAACATGATCACCATCTGGGAACGTGGCAATACTTTCCCAAAGGACATGCTCGCTGAGTTTAAGAACAAGGTGAGCGGCACATCAGGCCCAGTCTCTCCTACACCTGTCAATGGAGCATCTACCGTCGCGCCTCATAAGAGAGACGCAGATCGTGTTGAGCAAGCACCGGGTGAGAAGTATGCGGCTCCCATGCCGACTAGACCCATCAACACGCCCATCGGGACTCCGCCGCGTCATGTGTATGACCAAGGATTGCTTCCTGGAAGACAGGCTCCCTCATCCAATGGGACAGCCGCTGCACCGACGCATGCCAGCTTTACTCAGTCTCAGCCTCAGCCTCAACCTCAGGCCATCCAACAGCCGCCACAGGTTCAAGCCGCACCGGCGTCTGACGTGAATAGCATTCTGGCTGCGCTCTCGCGGGCTGCACCTGTTGCTCCACCGCCTTCCTTCTCTTCCGCTCCTCCGATGCAAGCAGCACCTCCCGCACAAACACAGATGCCCAACCATTTTGGTGCTTTCTACGGACAACCTCCTCAAAACCAACCAATGCAATATGCTCCGCCCACGTCTTCCGCGCCGCCAATGCACAACGCTGCATTCCCACCACCGCAGGCATGGCCCGGATATGGAGGCTACCTACCTCAGCCACCGCCATCTGTTCCGCAGCAGTATTCATTCCAGCCGCCACCCCAGCAGGCACCACCTCCACAAGCTGACCCGCTTGCCCAGCTCCGTGGATTCCTCCCGGAGAATATCATCAACGACCATCAAAAGCTCATTCCTGCACTTCAGCTATTGCAGGATTTGCAAAAAGATGGCGTGTCTCCAGATAAATGGGGCCCTGTTCTGAAAGCTTTCGAGGAGCAGTACCAGCCTGCAGGACCGGCAGCACCAGCTTTTGCTCCTCAGCCAGACTACGGACGAGGCAGAGGGCGCAGTAGGAGCCCACAGAGAGGCGGCGGTGGCAGAGGCAGTCCGGTGTATGGCTCCTACGATGCCAGCGTCGCGCAGAAGCACGGCGGCGACTTCAACGAGTCTCGTGGTGCCAACGGAAATGGAGGAGGTCGTGGAGGACGATTCCGTCAGCGCTCTCCAATGCGGAACAGTCCCGGACCAGCCGGCACGGGCGGCATGCAACCCAAGATCATCGGCTTCGACAACAGCTTACCGCCGGACAACATCAAGGTGCTGTCCCGCACTCTATTCGTGGGTGGCGCAAACGGCACACAGCGTGAAATTCAAGAACTTTTCGAGCGCTTCGGAAAAGTCCAGACCTGCATCGCGAACCGCGATAAGCGCCACGCGTTCGTGAAGATGACCACGCGCGCCCACGCTTTGTCTGCCAAAGCCAGCATGGAGGAAATGCAGGTCCGCAACGAAAAAGAGGTGATGGACGTCGCTCGCCAGACCAAGTGGGGCGTTGGCTTCGGTCCACGCGAGTGCTGCGACTACCAGAGGGGTGAGAGTATCATCCCGATCCACAAGCTTACCGAAGCGGACATGAAGTGGCTCCTGACTGCTGAGTACGGCGGTACTGGCGGTAAGCCACTGGAAGGAGGAATGGTGTTGGAGGAACCGGACATCGAGATTGGTGCGGGAGTCAGCAGCAAGGCGATGAGTAAGCGTGTTGGACCTGGTGAAGCGCCATCCAACAAGCGCAACCGGGAGGATCGCGGCGGTGGTCGTCACGGAAAGCACAACAAGGGTGGTGGTGGAGGAGGTGGCGGCAATGGTGGACGAGATCAAGATTATGGTGGCGGCTACAGTGGTGTCAGCGGTGGACCACCGCCGCATTTCGGGTACATGGCTCGCCCGGAGCCTGTTGCCGTCGCGACTCCGCCTGCTGTGCCGGGCTTTGGCTTCAGCTTGGGTTTGCCGTCCAATTCGCAGAACACTTATAGGTAGTGTTGCGGAAGGATGGAGTTTTCGTGTACCAAGATGGGAAAAGCAGTGTTTTTGGAGCATAGCGAAGGGATCATCGGTGGCATGAAAGCATGGAAGTGGGTTGGCTCTTTGACTTTGCGTTGTTTTACGATTCGAACAGTACATTAGCAACAGTGCGTTTGACAATAAATGTATGGATGTGTCTTGAGGAATTCTATGACAGGACTGCGAAGTTCTGCGCTCGCATGCTACCTCCTACGTTGAGTTCTTGGACCACGTATCGTTTGCAAAGGAAAAAAAAAAGGGGACCGACGCTGACGAAGTACAAAATTCCGCGTTTCGACTTCGTCCTTGCAGACTTCACAGCCCGAACTTGAGTTTCAACGCACATATCGAAGGAAGATGCTGCTCGATGCCTCAATCCACGAAGCGAGAAATGATGGGAATCGCCTTCTTCCTGCACTGCGAGTTCAACCATCCAGGAGAGATCATCATTCGCTGGCTAAGGATTCAGCTCGTTGATGACGAGCCTCCACCAAGAAAGACTTTCCTTGACCAGCAAGGAAGCATGATTCCCTTGACCTTTGTTCGCGCGTTGATTCCGGCGAAAAGCCGAAGATCCTTGTCCCTTTGCAGGTAGAGCGGCGCATTCTTGGCGTAAGAGTAACTTGTGCATCCCGGGCGGAACGGTCCAAAGCATGGGTTGGATTAGACGAATCTTTAAAACATGGGATTTTTCACATACAGCATGTGAGACTGAGCGCATCGGAGTGATAACCGTCCCTTGGATTACTGGGGTACCCCTAGGGATAATTATGTTGGGTTTCCTAGTAGGAAGCTAGGGTCGAGCCAATAGGTGTTGCGTCTTGTATTATAAAGGTCTAGGGAATCCCTAAAGTTGCGAGTTAATTATTAGTGCGATTATAGTTTATAAGGGGGCTCGCACTAGTAGGACGGTTATTACTCCAATGTGCCCGGATTCTAATTGTCGCCTAGCTACTAGCTAATTGCAGCCTAAGAGAGATTATATATATAGCTAAAATTTTAATAAGATTCTTACTTTACCCTCTAGTCTAATATTAATATAACCGTATATAGTAAGTGTAATTAAATAGTATATAGAGTATAGTATTATATCGTATAAGCAAGCTTGTATAGTTTATATATCTATATATTATATAGAATAGGTAGTAGAGGTAATAGAAGAAAAAGTAAGGCTAGGAAGTCCTTAGAACGCTAGCGTAGATCTCTTACTTATAGAAACGACTACTCTTATAGTAAGATAAGTTAATTACTAGTATATTTGGTAATTCCGAGCTAGCTAATAAGAGCGCTAGAAACTCCTTTAGTTTTAATAACTAAGAAGGTTAAAATCGAGGTAGTTTATACGCTAGTAGGCTCGCGGTATAAGGGATCGCTATAGCTAGCGGTCTAGCGGCTCTTATTACTAAGGCTAGGTAGGATAATATTAGTAACGCTACTACTAATAGATCCTATAGTAGTAAAGCCCGCTATAGTAGTAAGGGCTCTATAGAGTTAGTCGATAATGTTACTAGCTCTAGGTATTATATTAGCTAGACGGCGGTAGTATCGTTTAAGAGCTCTACGGATAATATTATAGCTAAGGCTACTACTATTAATAATATCGCTATTAATATTATAGTAGTGCTATTAAACCTACCGCTAACTAAGACCTTACTATTACCGCTATACGGTTAGTAATTAAGTCTATATTTAGTACTACTACCGGCTTATTGTTATATAGTCTATTACTATAGTAGTGCTCTATATACTTTATACCGGCCTTTACGTAGCGGTACTAGCGCTTCTAAGAGTTATAGCCTAACCTATATCTATAGCCAAGTCGCTATTAGACCTTATAATAGTACGGTTAGGCTAGGTTAGGTTTTAGAAACCTAAGTGGGAATTTAGGTATAGCTTTACTAGGTTCACTATATATTTTAGAATAACTAAAGAAAAACAGTTAACTAAAATTTTTATTAGGTTAACCGTATAGATTTTTAGGATTAACCTAAAGAAATAACTTCAACGACATAAAGTATAGAATTATCCAAAAATATAGAATGTATTACCTATTGTTTTACTATCGCGTCCAGCGCTATTAGGTAGTTATATACTCCCGGAAACTACCTTAAATATAGAGAGCGCGGATAGTAAGGTAGATATAAATAGCGTAGATAGTAAGGTAGTATTTAAAGGTTTCTCTTACCCTTAACTTCCTCTTATAGTATACTAGGTTCGAGTTCCCGGTCGGATACTCTAAGACTATCCTTAATAAAGACGCTAGCCGTTAAACGAAAGACTATCTTCTACGTTAAAATCTTTTATATATTTAGATTTTTACCTATAGGTAGGTCTATTTTGTTGCCGACTATATATACTAGCTATATATTAAGTCCGTTAACTCCGAGTCCTATAAGTACGACCGGCCGGGAGCTAGTAGTAATAACGTTATTCCGAGATCCTAGAATTCGCGCCGCCCTTAGCCCGAATTAGTAGCTCTAATAATTCGCTTCTAATACTACAAACTAAGATATCGAGATTTTAACGTAGGTAAAAGCTAATAGCTTTAACAACTATACTACCGGCTATAATACTATCCTCGTACTATATATAGGATAACTCTCTAGCTAATTTCGATAAGATCCGGCTATTTTTAGAGGTCTAACTTATTAGACCCACTTTTTCTCGAGATCTCGGATTCTAACGTTATCTTTTAGTCCTTAGCGGCGGTCGCTATACCTCGACTTCCGAAATATAATAATATTATAATATCGTCGGTATTTAACGTCCACTACTCTAAATCGAGGGCGCTAACTACTAAAGCCGGCTATACGCCTTAGTACGAGATAAGCCGTATACTAAATCGTAACTATAATATATAAACTACGAATTTTCACTTAGAATTAAATTTTTAGCTAACATTTATCTATAATCTCGGCTATTAATAGTAGCTAGACTAATCGAACTTTAGCCGACTATATAAGCCGACTATATAAGGAAATGCCTAGTATTAGTAAGTATAAAAGAATAGTAGGACAACGAGTAGCTATATAGAAAGCTTCGCATTAGGCTATATCTACCTCTATATCGGCAATATAGTCCTCGTCGTTAGATCTAGACGTATTAGCTATAGCTACTACGCGGTTTCTAGTAGGTAATAACTCCCTACTTTCTAATCCTCCCTCTTCTCTACTAGCTTTAATAGCTATAGCGAGTACCGACTATAGCGGCCGACTATAGGAAGGGGATTAATCTCTACTACTAAACATAGCCGATCTACCCTATAAGCCCGTAAGCGAGAACGAAATAGCATAGCGTATAAGTCGCGATAAGATTATAAAGGAGCTACGCGAGGAATAGCTTAAAATCGACGATAATTACGAGTATATTAACGTCTTTACAAATATAATAACTAAGCTAGAGACGGCCTAGGAGCCGTATACTAACGGCGTTTATAAGTAGTTCTAGCGTTGGAATATATTAAAGGCGAGTTCTATAGAGCCGGAGGGTTTCTAGGACTTCGCTATACGTACAGGTTATATATATAATAGTCTACTAGACGTCGAGGACGTCGTAGCTACCGACTATAACTACTAGCTATAGCGCGATATTATACTACTCCCGACTAGCCCTATAAAGTAACCCTTCTTAAATCTATAATCTAAAGTAGCCTAGACGGCTCTTAAGACTTAACTCCGAACGCATGCTCTTAAATACGATACGAAGGATCCTATAGGCCAATTGCCTAAGGAATGTATAGCTATTCTAGATTAGGGTAAGGAGCCGTAGCGTAGGGGTGCTCTATACTAGTAGTACTACTATATTAGCGAGAAGCTAGAGAAGCGTAACTTCTAGACCTAGGTTTAAATATAGTATAACATCTCTAATAGAATTACTATAGTAGGTACGAATGCCGGCTATAAACGCCGGCTATAGGGACGCGAGTCGATTAACTATACGCCTTATCTCTCCGGCCGATAGACCTTCTATATAAACGGGAAGCCGGCTCGACCGACGCGTAAGTTTCTAGATAAGGTTATAAAGAGATTTACGGAGGAGCTAGATAGGGTCGATTATGCTTACGAACACCTACTAGTTTTTAAGAGGTACCTTACGTATATAAGAGAAGGTAATAATACCCTAGTTAATAGCGCTTAGTATTAGTACTTTTAATAGAAGGACGCGAAGAAGGCGATAGGCGGCCCGCCTATTAACTTCTAGCTCTAGGTTACTAGAGTCGCTAGTATCGACGAGATCTCGGAAGGTCTTAGAATACTATACCTAAAGCCGATAGACCCGATCTAGGATCCTACCGACTACGAGGGCCGACTACCGGACGATATACGCGCTAAGGACCTTTAGCGCCTAGGAGGAAAGTATAGCTCTTAGAACCTCTTAGCCCTTAAGGGAGATCTAGGCCTATCCGAGAACGATCTAGTAAAACTCGTCGACATTCTCTAGGACGAGGTAGTAATCTATACGACTATATATAGAAGGGAAACTACCTCTCCTAGGATCTAGGTGCTACTAGATACTTTAATCTACGTTCTTAATCTCCTAGAGGGCCTAGAACCTTACGTAAGCGAGAATGTTACTACTTAGCTTAGGGTAAACTAATAGGTTAAGAATTAGAAGGAGGAGAATTAGCGGCTCTTAAAGCTTAGCTTTAGAAAGGTTAACTTCTAGGTATAGTTCTTTAGTAGTAGAGGAATTATAGTACTACCGACTATAACGCTAACTATATTAGATTCCGACCTCGCTATAGTCTCCTAGGCGTAATTTCGGGAGATTATAGTTATTATATACGACGAGAAGGATAATTTTAACTACGTAGACAATTAACTTACTAATATTATAGCCTACGAGGAGAAGACGAGGAACGGAGGCCCGGACTATATAGAGGGAGCGGACTACTAGATATATAAATAGGAGGAGGCGAACGAGGATATTAAAGACGATAACCTCGCCGTTACGAATAACCTCTAGAATCTCTAGGCCTACCTAATAGACACAATTCCCCGCTCGATCGTAGGGGGTCTACTTATACCGACTATACTACTAGCTATAAGTAACGATAAAGGTTTAGATATAGAACGCGCGAAAGTCCGTGTCGACTCTATAGGTCCCGTTAGACCGAAGACCCCTCCCCTATTCGGCGCGCTATACGTAGGAGAGTCTAAATAGAGAAAGAGCTAGCGTAACGACGAGAAATCCGGGAAGCGTAAGTAGTAGCGACCGTTATCGCTGCTTAAGGTCGAAGATTAGGATAAAGATCGTAATAATAGTCCTATCTTATTAAGCGAACGCAAGGAAGATAGCGAGGAGAGCGACGATAATACTACTAAAAAGTAGCCTCGTAGGTCGACTAGAGGAAAATAGCTACGCCCGACAGTCGGAACGAAAGGCCCTAAGGGTAGTACCCGTACTAAGATAGGTAATATAGCCGGCACTATAGCCGGCGCTTATCCTACTACCGGAGGTAAAGGCCTAGAGCTAGGGCTAGGGGGGAAGAAAAAGTCCGCGAAAGCGAAGCGGAAGGCGGTAAAGTAAACGGACATTAAGATATCTAATAATAAGGACCTCTTTAAGAAGCCTACTAAAAAACTAGGCGGCATATAATTTAAGGGACGGAAGAAGGCAAAAGTAGGAAATAAGTACTATAGTCGGCAAATGTAGCTAGTAGATACTAACGGTTATAGCTACGGCCCTTAAGTAGATTAGGCACTTCTAGAACGTCGACTCGACTAGGCTACTCCTCCCGAGGGTACCTATACGCCGGCTTATTAGGGAGCTAGCGTAGGATCTAGCGCCCCCGGGAATCGAACGTTAGTAGGTTAGCGCGCTAGATGCTCTCTATTAAGCTACGGAGGCCTTCCTTACCTAAGTATTTAGTAGTAGGTTTACCTTTACGTATAACTAGAAGTACCGCTAATATAAAATAGGTACTAACAACATCGCTATCTACTACGGTTAAGTTACGATCTTTCTAAAGGATATTCGGTTACTATAGCGGGTTTTAGTAGATTATAGCGTATCGGGTTTCGTAGATACCGACTACCTCTAGTTTAAGGCTCTAGCTCCGTAAGACGTCCTACTCGGTTACTTTTTAATTACCCCTATATAACTATATAGCGTAGGAGCGATAGTCCTTACGAAATAGATCCGCTATATAACTTCAAGTCCCTCCTCTATAATAATTAATATCTCGTAATCTCCCCTCCCGTAGTCGGCGTTATAGTCGTTAGTAAAACTACCCTATTCCCCTTAAACATATTACCTACTTTAGATGTCTATCCCGGTAGTCGGTATAGTAGTCGGTAGTGCTATAATCTTAATCCTCCCCTATAAATCTCTAACGAATCTATCTTACTAGCACTATGTCCTTTAATAAGAGTATAAGTCGCTTAGCGTATATAGCGAGGAGATTAGTAAGCTTAAACTCGCTTACTATAAAGGATTCGAGGGCCTCTTAACTATACTTAAGTACGGTAGATTAGAAACGAAGGCTAGGGCTAAACGTAAGAGCGATTTCGCGGACTAGGCGTAATAGCGGAAGCTTAGGGATAATAAGCTCGGTCGACTTCTACTACTTCTTAATTTCGCGTAATATAGTGGTTCCGGCCTTTAACTTTCTCTTCCTCGGTTATATTAGGATAGTACGCTTCGCAACTTTCTTAACGCGACGCGATAGGGTCTTCTTTACTAAGGTCGAGCGTATCTACTTCTTTTACGCTAGGGTTAACCGTAGTTACTTTATAGTAAGGGAAGCGCGTACGATAGTACGTTTCCTAGACGCCGGAACGCGCGTCTTCTTTCTCGCCTCGGGCTAAGGCTACTCTAGTATAGGAAGGTCGACCTCTACCTAAGTCTCGTCTTCGGCTCCTTCTTATATATAGTCGGCTATATAGTCGGCGCGCTAGCTAGTATTACCGCCGTCTCTAGAGGAATCTATATCGAATATAGGAGGTAACTATAAGAAGTATAAAGATATCGTAGTGTATAGAACGCTAGCTAGTAATCCTACTAGTAATAAAACTAATTCTTACTATTGTTAACATGTATATACGTACCTCCTAATATACGACTATACGTTACGTAAGCGGCATTCGCCGCTACGCTCGGCGTCGTATTATCCGACGACCTTACCTAAGGTCTATTGCTAGGCTATGCCTTAGCCTTCCCTAACAATTATCTCCCTCCTCTAAAGGAGACGTCTCGGCTTCTACGACCGTCTTACGTCCGGCCTACTAAGCGTAGGCCTAGTCTTTATCCGGGGCTACTTTCTTTATTAACTTCTTAATATAGCGTTTATATCGCAACGCGTACTTGTTTACGTATATTAATTGTTACTTATAGCTCTACTACTAGTAGCTATGTTTTAGCGGGTCCTTTATAGTTAAGGTAACCGCCTATAGGTAGGAGTTATTAATGTTTTCGTTCGTAAAGTTTTCCTTTCCTCCTCTTTAACTTTATTAACGCTCCTCTCCTACGAATAGTACTATAAACTCTAGCGATCCTTAATCTCTCCGTAAGCGTACCGTACGCCTCTATAATCTTCTATTAAGACGTAAGCTTTCCGCTTACGAGCCGCTTATTATATATATATATCTCGTAAGTACCTAGTAAGCGACTCGTAATACCTCTACGAGTCTAGCGTACGCCGGCCGTTATACTAAACCTTCCCCTACGTACTATCGAGGACCGCCGTAGTAAGGTAGTACTAATATACAAGCGCTACCTACGCTATACGTATAATAGTATACTAGCTTCCCTCCTTCGATTCTTATAGGTATAGTAAGCTAACCGTATACGTATAGCTAATAAGTAGCCGTACGACAGTAATATAACCGCCGGTAATAAGCGTAAATGCTAGCGCTATAAGAAGAATAACTACGGCTACGAGACTATCGAGCATCCGGACCTTAAGCTATAGGCGACTCGCCTACTAGAGCTCCGCGCCGAGGTAGCTAAGTACTAGCTTACCGCCGACGACGCGTAGTACCTCTAAGAGCGCCTAGAGTTAGTAGGCGCCGACGTCGGTCGTACCCTTAAGATTAAGGAGGCGAATAGCGGGAAGTACGTAGGCGGGTTAGCGACCCCTCGTAAGATAGGTAACAAGGGAACGTGTAAACCGGAATTAAGTGTATAGGAAAGCTAGTTCTCTATCTATCTACTATTGCTAAAGGTATGCACTACCCGGGGGTGCTAAGCCCGGTATCCCGTAACATTACCCCCCCCCTACATAAAGAACGGAGACACTATCCGTAGTGTTGCGCTAAAAACCATGTTAAAAATAAAAAACAAAACAAAATCTATCCTCCTCCCTAGTCCGTCTTACCGAGTAAGCTCTAATTTACCTATAGGGAATCGGTGCCCTTAGCCTTCTTCTACTTCTTACGCGGTAAGTCGGTACTACCCTACTTACGTAGCTTACGCTTAATCGCGGGGGTAGTCGCTACGGGGGTAGTCGTCGTATAGGTAGTCGTCGGGCGTACTATAGTAGAGAGGTCGGTAGAGTCTAGGGTGTAGACTAGGGTAGGGTTATCGAGGTAGCCGAGGGCGCTAGCCGGGTATATGTCTACGTGTTTTAGTACCTTACCGATAGCGGTGTCCGGGAGAGTAATACCCTTACGCTGTAAGGGGGGAGTATACTTAGACTCCAAACTCCCGTCGGATAGTAGTAGTGTGCACCGGAGGTGTAGTAAAAGAGGGCTATAGAAGGTAAATATGTAAAAAGGAGACGAGGGAAGGTAGATAGGGGGGCAACGAGGAGGTAGATTCAAGTACTATGTGCTGTTGTGCCTTCGAAGTGCTAAAAGGGTAGCATAATAGATAATAAGGTTAATTAGCTGCCTAGCGACGAAGGTAGCACTACTAGATACACGTAACTAGTGCGACTTTCCCTACTATAAGCTTCCCCTAGCTAGTGTCTAACCCAGACACTAAACAAGAGACAGACCAGCGACCTAAAGCGCCGCTGCGTGCTACTCAAAGTAAAAGAAACAAACTCAACATGTCCTATATGCACGCCCTTATGCGTGAAAACCCTCTAGAACTAGCACTAGCATCGTCCTTATCGTGTAGTGCTAATGTAGACCGATCCTATCCTAGGGTTTTACACCCGCCCCGCATGTCGAATGCATCTAACAAAGAGAAAAGAATAAAAGAAAAAACTATTAAAACCAAAGAACTCCCTTAAAATTCGCTCCTAAGTCGTCGTCGGTATTATTTCTTTCCTAGACTAAATGCGGAAATAGTCTGGTAAACTACCTTAGCTACTATCCCTAAGTACCCGCCTCCTAGAACCGCACTCGTCCTATAGTCCTATGCTTACTAGTGAAGGGAACCTCCTAAGGGAGCGAGTCGATAAACTCCTACTAAGTAACGTATTTATACTTAACATCCTCCGGATCCTTAACTAGTGCCTCGTCCGCATAAGGGCGCTTCGACTAGAAGTTCTTTAGATCGGCCTCCTTTGCCCGGTAGAAGGACTTGTTACTAAAAGTAGTCCTCTTAATAGCCCGCATTCGTTAGTAGTTGCTAGCGAACTAGTAGAGGGCACGCTTACGCTCTATCTAGAGGTACTCCTTTAGCTTCGCTACGCTCTCGAACTAAGTAAGTCGCCTTAGCTCGGAGAGGACGCTAGGATTGTCCTACTTAGCACTACTAACTAACGCGCTCGAAATAGGGTTACTAGTAGTAAGTCGAACTAAGGCTAGAAAGGCGTAGGGGATAGCTCCGTACTTGTTCTAAAGTCTAGAAGGGGTACGCTCTAGAGCAGTTATATCCCTATACGCCCTACTAAGCATCTCCTAATTACTAGCTTCTACGTACTCGAGCGAACCGTCCTCTCGGTAGGTAATAAACTAGGGAAGGATAGTACGGCGCTCGGTCTTCGCTACGTAATCTACTCTATAAGGAAGATAAGGTATAGTAATGCGGACATTACTAGCCTTATAGGGCACGTGCTCCTACTTAAGTCTATGCTTATCTAGGAAGCTCTAAGGGAGGACTATATAGTCGATCTTCTATATAGCACCCTCGGTATAATCGTAATCGCGCATCCACTTATGCTATGCATTAAAAACCTTCGTCTTCTACATACCCTTAACAAGCACTATATAGTCGTCCTTCCCCTCGTCGGTAAGAGAGACAGTCCCCTAAACTTAGAAGATCCCACGCAGCTCCTTAATTATCCGAGTAATGTTCAGATCGATGTGCTTGAATATAGTGTTGTCTCCAATCCCGGTGTACTTAGCGTAGTACGGATATAAGATAAGCCTATGCTCGTAGTCTGGCCGCATAATAACGTATAGCAACTAGTACCTAATGTCCTATTAAATAAGTTGCTAAACTTAAGAGTAGAATATAGTCCGGAGCTAGCTATAGTTCTCCTGGCTATTAATCTTCCGCTAGTACCAGAGGTACATATCTATCTCCTCCTTAATAATATCCTTTAGGAAAAAGGGCTTCTTATCGATTATGATTTTCGTGTCGTTTACTAGCTAGTCGAATAGAGGGAAGTTAAGGGTACTATCCTTCTTAAAGGCGGCGTAGTGGGCATTAGTAATACCGAGCGCCTCCTTCGCAATGTCCCTAAAGCAGACTTTCTTCTCCTTATTAATAAGGTTGTAGTAGATGCTACTAAGGACTGGTTTCTAAGGCGTATTCTCGAAGCGGTATGGACTAAGGAAGTCTAAGGGACGAACAGGACGCGCGTGCTTAAACCAGTAGAAGTAGGTATTAGCACCCGTCTTGTGGTCGCTTAGCTTTTTCGTGTCGCTGTTAAGCTAAAGGAGTCTATATAGGAACAGGTTCTTATTAGTCCGAGACCCCTTCTTAACTTTAAACCCCAAGTATCGAAGGAGGTCCCTAGCATAATCTATGTAGAGATATACCTGATCC
This sequence comes from Zymoseptoria crescenta, assembly GCA_026122155.1. Lineage (NCBI taxonomy): Eukaryota > Fungi > Ascomycota > Dothideomycetes > Mycosphaerellales > Mycosphaerellaceae > Zymoseptoria > Zymoseptoria crescenta. The sequence continues at coordinate 25,067 of JALRMM010000437.1, forward strand.
TTCTAAGGCAGTAATAGATCCGGGTATAGTGTTTGAAGGCACTTGAAGAATAAGCTAGCGTTCGCGAGCCTCTCCTTACCTACTAAGTTCCGAAGCCTATTAATTAGAGAAATTACCTATGGACTAGCTAGCTCGCAGTTGCACTTGTCCTTTCGTAGAGCATCCTTCTTTAGAATAACACTAGTAGTAAGCTAAGACTCGCTAATAGCAATCGAAAGTGAGCGTACTCGACCGGTCTTTCGGGTAGGCGAAGTAGCTCCCTAGATACTATCTTCTAGTTTAGCACTACCGGGGGTAGTTGGCTATGAGTTTCGTCGGTCCCTAGTAGGGGTCTTTGGTCCGGAGACTAGCTGCCCTAATCCTAATAGGGTGTTAGAGAAAGGAGTAGTGCGGTCGGGTAGGGTAATAGGGGACGGAGGTCCTTATTTCGAGCTAGTAGTACGGGAGCGGGTACTTATAGCGGGAGGTACGTCGATCTACTTCTACGGAGTAGCCCTAGAGATTACCGTAGAACCGGAGCCGGAAGCTATAGTAGTAGATTAAGCTACCTTATCGAAAACCTAGCCGCGGCTATCGAAGTGTAGGCCGAACTTGCTCTTCAACTTATCGTACTGCTCCTACGATAGACGATCTAGCTTCCTGTCGGCTATAAGCATAAAGTCCCTCGTAACATACTCCCCTTTTACTAGGCTTACTCCCCGCGAGGTACCTCGAAGGTGTCGATAGAGTAGCTCGTACGATAGTAGATGCGCTATAGAGTCTCTATTATTACTACCTATCTATAAGGGATACGCATTCGCTACGCGCTAGACCTACTTAGCTATGTTCTCGGATAGCTAGATGTGTTTCTTAAGCTTAGGGTTCTTATTTATAACAGCGTCGCCCTAGACCTTTTAATAGGCATCCTACACCGACTTCTTCCTATTACGAGATTCTTTCCTAACGGTAGCTACCCTCCTTAAGTTCGGGAAAGTAGCGCCTATGTTGTCCTCCCCCTTAACTTCCTACCTATCTACGAGTAGTAGTGGAGTTTTGCACTCGAGGTAGAGATCCCAGATCTTCGAAATAAATTCCTAGACCCCTTCTATTCCCTACTCAAACGCTCGAACAATGTTTAAAAGGATCTACTGTCGGTCCTTCTCTAGTAGCTTCTTTACGAGCCTAGATAGCTCGTCCGAGTCGCTAGTGCTATACGTAGTCCGAAGTACGCGCTATACTTTACCCGTAAACGTAGTAGACGTTTAGAGGCTACTCTCGATCTTCCGAATTTGGTCCGCTATTTCGTACGTAGACTATACCGGCGAGGTAACGTTCTTATTACTAAGTAGATAGGTGCGCTCGTTACGCTTCTAGTAATAAGTGTTATACGCTCGTTACACTCGATTAGTAGTTTACGCCGATACGCTCGGTTAGTAGGTAATTAAGTAAGGTATAGGAGTATGCGTGTAGGTTATATAATAATTAATAGTATAAAGAAAAGGGGAAGGGGAAGAGAGAAGATGTATTAGGTGTTAAGGAGGTGGAGGTTATCGAGCTAAGTGCGGAAATAGAGGTATTTATAGCGGTAGGGATAGGCCTAGCCGGTAATGCGTATAAATTTTTCGGTAATTGCTAAGGGCGCTCCTAATTGTCTAAGGAGTAGCTAATTGTAGTGTTTTGCAAGTAATTGTAGTATTTTTGCAAGTAATTATAGTAGGTGTTTATAAATGTTGGAGGCGGCATATAATCCGGTATAATTGCCCTCGATTGTTAGAAGGGTAATATTTGCTCGTGAATTTTCTTTAACTCCTTCCCTATTAACCTAAAAAAGGCGTAGGTGCTATTGTCGGATAATGCTATTGCCTATTAGAAACAGTCGGGGGTGTGGTGTTAGTCGTTAGTAGGCGGAAATGTTTCCTAGACCAAACGTCCGGCTAGTCTAGCAAATACCTAGGGTTAGTAGCCTATAGTCGCTAGTACTACAGTCGCTCTTTAGGGGATAAAGACGCTTCCCGAACTCGCTCGGCAATACTTGGGGGCTCTAGTGCGCCTTCTCGCTAAAAGGGGAGGGCTTTAGGGGCCTTATCCTAGGTAGGGGTCGGGCTATATCTAGTATCCTCGATACTAGCTAGCTACTAAGGCTAATTATCCCTCTTATAAGCATCGTCTTCTACCTTATCCAGATACTCCTTAGGAACCTTTCGTAGCATGTCCCGTAACTAGGTACCCTATAGCACTAATCTATCCAGCTCCGAGATGCGATACGTTCCGGTATATTTGTTTGTTTGTTGTTTGTTTATTCCATTTACGTCCTTTCGGAGTCCAAGACTATATAGGACGGCCTTGTAAGCAAGGCAGTAGATCTATTTACAATCAAATTCTTTTAGTATTCTTCGACCTTAGGGGAAACCCCGTACCTAAGGCAATGCCAAAGGACTTTAAACAAGTATAAGACAAAGGAAATTAAACGAGTGTTGCTATAGCCGGAGCTATAGAATTTTCGCGCCAAGCTTTTTATAGAATTTTCAGCGGATCCTTCCGCTTCGCACGTATGCTACGAATTCGAAAGAGAGAGAGAGAGAGAGAGAGCAAGCAGCTATCTAACTCGCTATCTTCTCTTGTCCTTAATATGCCTTTATGGAATTGTATGCCGCATTCTAGCGCACACAACTACGTAGGTTAATCGTAGAGTTATAGATTCCACCGAGTTCTAGCTCTTTAAAGTGCATATATGCTTCCTTTCTTTCGAGGGCGACGAAGTCTCTAAAGAAGGGACATACGATTTCGGTTCGGATTTCGAGGAGGTGCGCGTATAGGGTAGAGTGGACTGCTTCTTCTTCTTCTTCTTCTTCTTCTTATTCGTAGCGTAGAGGGCTATTCGTTCGAATCGTGCCGTTATTCTATTATAGCTTATATTTTAAGGCGGATTTCGAGAAGGATTTCGGGCGGATTCGAGAGGTTTTCGAGGAGAGTTCTTCTAGACTGTCTTAGTTTCCCTTCCAAGGAAGGTACTTACGACGGCCACCGCGTAAAGGTATAGTCTATTCGGCCGTCTACGTTCCGGTATAGTAGTTAGAGTGGAAGATGCGAAAGGGGCCCTTCTATCTAAAGGAGAGCTTCTTATACGTAGATTTGCGCTTACCCCTCTTTAGCAGCACTATC
>JALRMM010000438.1:0-28196 GCA_026122155.1 Zymoseptoria crescenta
AGCGAGGCACTCGGCGACATGTGTTTTACGCGAGGCGGGTAAGGCGGGCGAGGCGAGCGAGGCGCTCGCTAGCCTCGCGTTTTGGATTTTCGTAACGTAATATTAGTCGGGGTGTATATACTTAGCCCGGGGTACTAGGGATTATTTAAGGGTTAACTATATTAACCCGGGGTCTACGTAGATTTAGGCTCTAAACTAGAGCTATCGACGATATATACTTAGCTTAAGCGACTCTATCTACGATTACCCGCTAACTAATTACGACTCCCTCGCTTATGCTTCTTCTTTCCCTTCGCCTTCCCCTACTCCTTATTCTCGAGCGGCGGCGGCTTATCGATATAACGATACTAGCCCTAACTACTAAAGGCCTAATACGGAAGGAAGATATATCCGATACTAGTACGCCCTTCCCCGTACCTACCCCGACCTAACTACTACTAAACATTACCGAGATCTATACCGATAGGGAAGCGCTAGACTACTACTCGCTCTACGTCGGGTATATTAACGCCTATACCGAGCGAGGTAGTCGTAAAGACGATACGGGTAGTGGAGCCTATGTTCTTAAAGTCGCTATACGTAACCTCCTTATTAAAAGGCGGCGTATTAGCCGTAAACGACCGAACGATCTTTAGGACATTATAACTAACACTAGGGCCGGTAACATATCGATCTATAGGTAGCGTATTACGCGTTATACGTACTACCGCCTTATAGAAGAATTCGATACTATTAGTAATCTATCCGATGCCGTCGATAAAGATAATAGTCTTCGGGATACGATATAGCGTTATATGCCTATTAGTAACTATATACTCTAGGAACTCGGCTAATTATTCGAACCCTCCGATCTTCCCTCGTAGTATTAGCCGTAGGACGATCGTAATATCTAGTCGGTCGATAGTCGTTCGTACGACCTCTATCTAGTATATATTACGCCTAATAGCTCGAAAGCTAGACGACCGGAGTATAATGCGTTTAGCCTTCTTACCGAGAGTAGTAGAGTATCTAAAATATACAGCGTCCTTAGTTAATAGCTCGCGTAGCTCGCTAAGCTAGGTAAACGTCTTACGGAACTTATTACCCTAGGTAGCAACCGTATAGCACTCGTTAATTACTACTATACTAATCCTAGGGACCTAGTCGCTCGTAGACGAAGATAGTTTCTTAAGCTATATCCTAAACGCCTTAGATAACGCCTACTCTAGTCCGAGTAGCATATTAGTATACTATCTATTACTAATAAGAGTAAGTAGGCCTTATTGCTTCTTCTTCGCCTCCGCCGTTAATAGTACTGCCCTAGCTATACTACTACTAATACGAATAATATCGGCCGTCTACTCTTTACCGAGCTTACTAATTAGGATAATCTAAATAGTAACCTTACGCGTTAATATAGAGAAGGCGTGGAATATAATACTCTTACTAAATCCGGTACGAGCGATTAGGAGCGTGTCCCCCTTATAATATATTAATCGACGGAGTATACGCGTCGACTATTCTCGGGGAGGGAAGCTAAATAAACGCGTAAGGTATAGCTTTAACACCGTCTTTTAAAGGGGAACGTACTCCTTATACTCCCTTATAACCTTATAGAGCTTATTAATAGCTAGGGTCGGAATAATATTAATACGAATATAGAACGCCCTAGCTATAGGCTATATAGTATTCCTCGTCTACTCGTCCGGAACGTTAGTAGTAGGACCTCTACTAGTAGAGGCACCGCGGTCGGTATTAGGGCTAATCTCTAGGATCCGTCGATTCTAGGTCCGTCTATACGACCTCTTCTACCTATCGACCGTCTTCGGCCTAGTGGGTATCGTACTATAACTAGTCGAGTTATGTCGGGGTATAAGGGGTAGATCGTAGTTAATCGGAGTATATTAGGGTTAATCGGGCGTTATAGGGCTCATCGGTCCTTAGCCGGGGATACTAAAGCGAATCGAAAGGAGATAATACTAGAGGATAGCCCGGCGGGAAGGGAATAAATAAGGTAATCCGGGGTATATTAGGGTTAGCCGGGTTTAGCTATAATCGACCGTAGATACTAGAGAACTCTAGAAGAAGGCAATACTAAAGAACGCTCCCGTAGGAAGCGATTAGATAGGGTCGGTCGAGGTATATTAGGGTTAGCCGGGTTTAATAGTAATAGTAGAGTATACCGGGTAAAGATAATATAGAGTAGTAATCTAGTAGGGAGCGATTAGGTAGGGTAACTCGGGGTATATCGGGGTTAGTTAGGGCTAGATAGTATATACCGGAGTATACTAGAGTACGTTAGGTTTCGACGAAATTAATAGTAATTTATATATATAGATACGGTTACGTAAGACTATAACTATAATAACCGTCGAATATACGAGGATTGGATACGTAGGAGCGCTACGGTATACGTCGTCGCGATAATATAGATAGCTCTATGCTCGACGAGTAGAGGTTAGTATAGTACGAAACAACTAGAAACTATAGATCGATAGACGCGTTATATTTATAGGATCTTACTCTTTTCGGATATCTCTTTTTATAAGGCCGGTACGCCTACTAATTCGAAGCGGCGCGGTATATCGTTAGAAGGAACGAAAGGCGGGTTTATCGTCGTCGTCGTCGCCGGCGTAGACGCTAAGATCCTAAATACGCTACTCGAACGCGCTTCTCGACGTAGTAGTATATATCGACTATTATATAGCGACGGCGCTCCGTTAAAATATAGATAATATATAAATCAGCTTCGGCGCTTACGATTACACCTGGTTCGAAGATAGTAGAGGCGATATTAAGATAGTAATTAATAAGTACATTTATATATAGTCGAATTCCTAAACGCGCTTTACTAAAGGTGGAACCAAAATCTCTCAGACGCTTCGCGAGGGACTTTAACCTTACTAATCAAATTCAGCCGTCTCATTGGTCCGGGGTGTATGTGGGTCTTGTGGGGTCTTCAATTTACGCTAAAGTGCAAGTCCCTCCGCGAAGCGTCTGTGCTTGCTGAGATAAAGCTTGTTCTTGTCCACGCAATGCGGGCTTCCGCTTGTGACGAGCAGCCATGAAACATTCAACCTCACGACATTGACATTGCAAACGGGACAACACAAAGACGCTGTGATTAACACGACGACACATTCGGATTATACGCGATACAACCACCAATCTCGAGGACAACGCTCCTCACCCTACCTCCACCATGCCAGCCTACCACTCCGTCTTCCTCGACGAACCCAACCAACAACTAATCGGCAACTTTGCGCTCCTCCCCCTCCGCACACGCACCCGCGGTCCCGCACAACAACTCCCCGCCCTCTCCGGCGTCAGCGAACTCGACGTCGAACCCTCCAACGAATCCTACGATCCCCTCGACGAAGTCCTCTCTCTCTTCCGCGCCAACACCTTCTTCCGCAATTTCGAAATCAAAGGCCCCGCAGACCGAGTGCTAATCTATGGGATTCTCTACGTCACCGAAGCGTTGAACAAGATCCGGCCTACGATGGGGAGGAAAGAGGCGGAGAAGGCGGTGATGAACAGTGCGCTGGACACGAATTTCGCGGTTCCTGGAGATGCGGGGTTCCCTTTGAATCAGATGTTTGAGCCGCCGAGGGATCGGAATGAGGCGGAGGTGTTGAGGCAGTATGTTATGCAGATGAGGCAGGAGTTAGCGGCGAGGTTGTTGAACCGGGTCTATGCTGATGGAACAGGGGTGCCGAGTAAGGTGAGTGATGTCATAAAAGAGTAGTTGAAGGAGGAGATGTGATCTGGACAGTTTGCTAACGAGTGTTACAGTGGTGGCTCAGCTTTTCGAAGAGAAAGTTCATGGGCAAGGCGTTATGAGAGGGCGTTCCCGGGAAGGATGTCCTGCATGATTCCACCAAGAACAGAGATGAGTGAAGGCGAAGTGTGAGCTCCGGCGTCCTGGAGTCAACAATTCCACGACGATAGACGAGGACGAGACACACGACGCGGATGGTGTGGGCTGGCTATGCTATGTTCATGACTTCAGGCCGCACAGAGCAGAGGCCTGCACGCTACGACCCGCTGATAGACGATCACAACGACACAAATCTTGTCCCTCGACCCGTACGCCATGGGCATAGCCCAGCACTGTCATGCCGACCACGGAGAAGGGTACATTATCTTCTCGTTGATACTCAATGTGTCTGCCCCTCGTTACTTTGGAGTTCTCACGTGATAGCTGCTAAGCCTCCACGCTAGTGGGCTGTGAAGAAGGAGCCATAGACGACGGGCTGCGACCTCGACCGGGCTGCGTAAACCCCCTTCCTTCGATCGTCGGAGATGCTCAACCGCGGTTGTTCTTCCTGCTAACCACTTGCTGTACAAATGGCCAAACCAGATTGACATTACGCAGTAGGGCTGTGGCATGCCGACGCGATGGATGAAACTCCAAACGAGCCCCGTGAACACTGCTACCTAGGCCTCAAATCCGATCAACCGGAATAACGAAGCATTTGTCCCAAGCTTCCTTCCTTCGGTTGTCATAGCCTCGCATCTAAGTATTGAACAGTCCCCGACCACATCTTTTCTGGACTCAATCTACCTCATAACCAATCTTGATGCACCTCTTACTATCCAACATCCGATAACGACCCTAGAATACACAACATGCCTAACAGGCTCTCAAGACTCTTCACACGCAGCGAGAAGGAGAAGGATGTTGTCGTTACCACAGAAGGACCCTCCGATAACTCCTCGCTCGGCGACTCAGCGCCATCGCCACCCTCTCAGAGCGACCTGGCCCCACCCGACTACGAGGAACACGAAGACCGCCACGACCCAGAACATGCAATCGACGTTCCAGATATCACTGCAGGTTTCAGCAACCTCGCCATTCCTGGCCGCGGCAAAGATGGCCTCCCTTTGACCGAAGAATGCATCGCTCACCTCAAGCTCCTGGAATGCTTCTACCGACTGAAAGTAGACGTCGCTTCTCGACACGGGCTATTTGGAATCAAGAATCCGACACTTGAGCAAGTCCCGGCCAATAATGATGGTCGGGCTGAGTGTCTCAAGATGCTTGCTGAGAAACGATGGGCCATCTATGTCGAGCGAGCAGTCGACAGGTACGAGACCTGGCTCACAGCTATGGATGCCGGCCGATCAATCACGCGAAAGTCTCTCATGGTACTGGGAAAACAAGGCTGGCTGCTCGAAGGCGATGCCGGGAATGAGTATCCGATCGATCTTGCTACCATGCCGCCAGTGGATGTTCTCATGGTCTGGCATTCGCATATGCTCAATCCGAGGGCGTATCTCGAAGATTGCTTGCGAGCTGGCAGGATTTCCCTCTGGAAGCGTGCGATGCCTTGGGAGATCGTCGCAGAATCGATCGACTCGACGACGTTCGAATATCGCCCAGGCTCCGAAGCACACTGGCACGAGCTGACCAATCAGTCGTGGGACAACCTCCAACTTTACACGCCGCAGAACTTGTTCAAATTTGTACCATGCTCAATATGCAATGCAAGAAACTCGGTACCATTCAACACGATCGACGTGGAGGTAGCGAATCCCTTTCACGAACTCACGGGAGATCTGTATGCCAAAGACCTCCTCCTAGAGTATACCGAGGACATCCTCGATTCCGGCTGGGGATACTACGACAAAAGCTTTTTCCACGTCTGCAGTTCATGTGGCAGTCTCTTCAACCACGAGAATATCCGCGCCGCAAGGATACTGAACGATATAAAACTTCTTCGTGAGCAGGACCTGCCCATGCGCGGCACCCTCCTCGGCCTCAAAGGCATCCCCTGGAAAGCTTTTGGCGTGAAAGACGACGCTCTAGACGAGTTCAACGAGCCTCTAAAACGCTCGCTGGGCACCCACCTCCGCTCCAAAAAGGCCGAGTCCATGGACCGCTTCCGCCAGGACCTCGAAGCCGCCTTCCGCGACAGAACCCTCATGCGCTCCTCCATGACTCTGCCCGCCCCCAAGAAGATTAAAATCTCCATCCGCAAAACCATGGCCCGCTATTGGGATAACTCCGGCCCCTTCGCGCTCGATCTCATGGGCGCCGTCATCCGTCAAGGAAGCTTCATCGGAAAGATGCACAACATCGACTGGCTACACTCCCCCGCCCTCCCTCACACCATGTCCCGCCTCATCGAGAAGTACTCCGTCTTCCTGCGCATCATGGCCAAGTATCCCAAGAACATGGCCGTCCCTACCCTCGACGTCGACCTCGCCTGGCACACGCACCAACTCTCCCCGAAAGAATACATGCACCACACCGTCCGCCTGACGAAACAATTCATCGACCACGACGACAAAGTCACCGAACTCAAACTCAACGACGCTTTCGCGTGGACTTCCAAAACTTACCAGAAACTCACCGGCACGCCTTACTCGGAATGTACCTGCTGGTACTGCGAAGCCATCCGGGAGTCGCACTCTCATGGTTTCCGATCCGTCTTCCACACCGCGGACGTCGAACCCCACCTACCGACCGACCAGCAAGATCCGGGGAGGTACGTGCACATCTCCGCGCACAACGCCGTGCGACCTACGGATGACGAGCGGCACACGAAATTGGCCGCGGACCAAGCGGGGCAATTGGAGAAGTTTTACACCAAGGCTTGTGAGAGGGCGAGGAAGAAGGGGAAGGCGGAACCGAGGAGGGATGATTATTATTTCAGTCAGGCGTATGGGTTTCCGGTGTATATCCCGGCTTATTCTCCGTATGTGGGATCGATGCCCGGGGGAGGGACTGTGGCGGGCTGTTTGGCGGTGGGAGTGGGCAGTGTGGGGAATTGTTGTCAGGGGGTTTGTGGTGGGGGTAGTGGAGGTGGAGGGGTGTGTTCGAGCGGTGGGTTTGGAGGGTGTGCGGGCGGGGGTGGGGGATTTGGAGGGTGTGCGATTGGAGGTGGTGCAGGGGGTGGGTTTGGGGGTTGTGGAGGTGGGGGCGGCGGAGGTGGTGGAGGAGGAGGAGGAGGATGTGGAGGTGGAGGAGGTGGAGGGGGCGGATGTTAGTAGCTGTGGTGAGGATGAGGATGGAGTGGTGGCGAAGAGGATGAGTAGAACAATTGATACCCCTAGTACACTTGGCAAGAGCAATTTCCTATCACATTCGCACTCTACAGTACTTTCCTCGATGTTCGAACATCCCAGTCCTTCCTGCTTGAACACTCATCCACTTCCTGTACCTCATCACATCGTCCTCGATGCTCAAATCGTGCGGAACGGATCTTGCGTTTGGCTCTCGGACTATTGCCGAGCCGGACAGGTCAGGATTGGAAAACGTAGCACATCCTTCTTCGTTCAAGCAGGTCCCGCACTCCCCTCTCCTCGATCAGAGCGGCGTTGAGATGAGCCAATCCGTATCAAGGTGAGGTGGTCCGAGTCTCTCCGATCTGGACTCCAGGATGCCGGCGGCCGTGCTCTCATTGCTACGGTGTGCCCGCTGGTCCAGAGTACACGGGAACTCTCTCTGTCTCTCTTTGTTTGCCCGCCGACAAGGGCTGGAACTCCTTGCCTCGAGTAAGCTTCGACACCCTCCGCTCGACCGGCCTCAATCGTGATGGAGCTGATCGTCGACAGCAGCTCACTTGGTACACTGAGCAAGCCAACCCCTCCCCTTCATTCCTTCCCTGCCCCCCTCCAAGATTCCAGAAACCTCACCTCAGTCCCGCGACATCCTCACGAACCTCATCACGTCTTCTTCCCCTCCCCCATCGCCCGCAATCGATCAAAGTCCGGGAAACTGACATACCCTTCCCGCTTCAGATTGCAGTCCTCCCAGCTGTCTCTCCGTTCTGACTGTGGCCTTTCGGTCGGAGAGCCGAGCGGACTGCGGCGACCTGTTATGCCGGCGAGCACGGAGGTTGCGTTGCAGTGGGGAGATCGTTGGTCGTTGTCTTGACGGGTTGAGTAGGAGTGTTGGCGGGCGAGGTGGGGAGGTGTGAGAGATGGTTTGCTGAGGGATGATTGTTTGAGCTTGTTCGCCATGGTATGGTTGGAAGTGTTGGAAGTGTGAGGGCAGTAGGTGTGGTATATCGACAGGGGTCCTCGTGTGGTCTTTGCGACGTGTCGCTTGTTGGAGTCTTGCTTGAGTCCTTGTAGTGTTGGATGGAAATGTCGGGTAGTGTAGTTGAGGAGAAAGGGAAGAGAAGTAAGTCGTCGAGGTACCTCACCCATTAAGAGTACTTAGCAGAGCCTCGTTCCCACCCCATCAGCCTCCGTGTCGTCGACTCGTCACCATGATCCTAACTCAGTGCCTGTATATTACCCGCAAGCTCCCAAGCCCCTCTCTCCAACCGGAGCTATTGGCGAGCACTTCAAGTACGAATCAGAGCTTCCCATCGCCTCCATACCCTCCATCTTGGGCCGCCGAGCAGGAGCAAACACTGAGCTGTCATGTCGACTTCTCCCAGGATCGGATCGGGAACCCTTGCTCGTGTGCTGTGCCGTGGACATCCTGGTCCTAGGACTTTGGCGGCACCTTAGCTCTGCTGCACCCACCAACCAGTCAACAGCCTGGGGCCATCGCGCTATGCTGGCGGACGGATAGTGCAGGATGACTACCGAGCCTTTCTTGCGCGCCGACTTCCGTTCCGCTGTCCTCTGCCCGCTTCAGATGTCGGGGAATCGAGGTCATGATGATGCTGGTGCTGGGACAGATGGCGTGAGACGAACCCGTGGAGGACATGTTCGCCGGCCATCGCTCTTGTCGACCGCACTGTCCTCTCGCTCTACACATCAGGATTCTGGCCAGGTAACAGTACCGGACACGCGATCAATCCCCGCTGGTGCCAGCGTGGCTTCCGTGGCTCCATCCTTCCCGGCAACGCGAGCTGTGCGGGCGGGGGACGAGACGGGCTTGTCGCTGCACGCCCATGTGCGCTGCATGATGCATGAATGGCGAGTACAGCCACCACGAATGCAAAATGTGCCGGATGCTGGTGGGAAGAAGAGGGTCTATCGACGGCGCGGCCGGGGCGGGCAAGATCTGCCGTGGCCTGCTATAGCAACAACAAGGGAGAGGAGGACCTCTCGCCCAACCGGCATCGACACGCCGAGCGACATTCCGATGCCTGTGCGAAGCACACCGACTTGTGGAAAATCACAGTGTCTACGACTAGCGATCACTCGGTCATGGCTCGATGAGGATAACGCGGTCGAGCCCAACGTGTCTCACTCGTGGCTCCAACTCACCGCAACTTTTGTTGGCCCGACGATGCAAGGTGTCTGGCCATCAGCTTCAGACCATCACGATTATACACGATGACTGTGGTCGAGACGAGGACGCCGCGAATGCGCGGCCTCTGCAACCCACCATCGGACCCGAGCTCCGAATCAGGCAAATCCTCTACCCTTGTGTGCATGTAATAGTCAGCAACGTGGGACGTGTGACGTGCAAAGAAGGTGGTTGGTGGGATCCTCTGCCGAAGAGCATGTTTCTTGTTGTCTCGGGAGACTCAGGACGACGGTCAAGTACCATGCAAGCCTTCGTGAGGAATTTCTCATGTGAACTGCGATCGGCGAACCACTCACACTCATCGTTCGAGCGCTTCCCTCCCAGGCCTAGAAGACTGGCCGGTGCTGTGCACGGTCGGTCACGTGCACGGTCGCAATTAGAGAACCCTTCCATTACCACCACCACTTCAATGGTTAATATTGCGACAACCAGTCGTCGTGAGAAGGTGTTTGATAGCTCAAATTCATCGCATTAACCACATCTACGAGTCCTGAACAGCTTGAAGTCGCTGCCTTAATGTTATGCGTGTTAGTAGCTAAGAGGATTCAGCTACCTGTGCAACCCCCCTCGGCTGTTAAGACACCTTTAACACTACTATTAACACCGGTTTGTCCACTTCCTTCCTTCTACGACGCTTAGCCGGTAATGCTATGCGAGTAGAGGCTTAGAGGTCACTTTTCAGCTGTAAATTAGCCTCTTTTGCCTCCAGCAACGAAGCCTTTTTAGCCCTCTTTTGCGCTGCCTTTAAGAGCCTGTCGGCTTTAGCTTGTGACTATTGTTTAGCTCTTACCTATTAAGCTACCTTCTTCGCTATTGCATCTGCCTCTTTCTGCTTCTTCTTAGCTATCTTGTCGGCCTCTTTAGCAGTAAGAAGTGCCTTGCTAGCTTCTAGTTTGGCCGGTAAGTAGAACTGTGCTGCCTATCTATAAGGAAGAGCTAGCAACGGCTTAGCACGTTGTCTCTTTTGCTTCTTACTCTTAAAGGACTAGCGGAAGCTATTGCACTCGCTCTTAAGGAGCTGATTTTGTGTCTACGTGTAAATAAAGGTGTTAGTAAGCTTCTATATTATCCTTCGTTCCTCCTCGTTCTCTAGCTTCTTTATTACGCTTTTTATAAGGGCTCGTGTCGCGCGCTAGTTGTTGGAGATAATAGAGGTGTCTATGCTAGCAGTAGTCGGTCTGGCAGTGTTATCGGCGGTGCCTAGCCTCGAGCTATCGCTAAAGTAGACGTTTTTTATACCCTTACTCTTGCTCTTGCCCTTATTGCTCTTCCTCGTAGAGGGCTCTTTAAACTTGTCGAGCACGGCTAATAAATCCAGTGGATAGAGGCTAGTCTTTTGGAAGCTAGAAGCGATGTTAGCTAGTGTAAACGCCTTCTACTATGCTAGCCAAAACAACCGGAAGAAGTTACGCTTCGTAACACTAGATAAGCCCTCGGAGTAGTAAAGATATCGCGAGAGCTCTATACTATAGAAGCTGGCTAATAGGCCGAATAGACTAACATCGAGAGGTTATAAGCGGTGCGTCGAGTAAGGTAGAAAGACTATAACGAATATCCGGTAAGCGATGTAGTACTAAAGAAAGGGCATGTTTACGTGCGAGCTATAGCCGTTAATTATAAGGAGTCTATATCCTCTGCCGGCCTTCTACCTTGTCTATAGCTCGAATACCTTCGTTAGCTAGTATAGTCTAAGGTTGTTATTAGTCTAGCCGTTCGGTAAGGACGCGAAGAAGGCGTATTGCTCCGGCTTCTAGTCTTGCAACTACGAGGACTGGATATTGCTAGTTACTGCCTTATAAATTAGTGCCGGCGGTAGTGCAGTGCTATTAGCACAGATAGCTGCAATTAACGTAATCCACTCACGACTACCGTCTTGAATGTTGCCGAGAAACGAGCCTAAGAGCGAGTGCGCCTTCGTAAACACGCGCTTTGTCTTCTAAAGCATGCTAATTAAGAAGCCCTTTTCGTCTATGTTGTAGATATTGCACTGCTCGATATTGTACTACTCTATCTTCTACTTTAGGAGGTCGAAATACGCCTAATATTGCTTCGTAGAGTCCGCCTTTTTACGGTTCTTGTCTAAAGGGTTAAGATATCTCGAATCGATCGCATAGCCGTTTCGTAATACGAACTCGCCTACCTACTGTCGTCGTAGCAGGTACTATAAGATATCGAAAGCGAAGGTAAGGACTATTACAGGTGTCGGTAGTATGCCTCTACGTATAAGGGTGCCGATATATGCGACGAGCGTGCGCTCTTATTAGTATAAAAGAATTATGTTGTTCTCGTTGCGCTTAGCTATTAAATTGGTCACTCCACGAAACTGTTTAGATAAAGCGGTGCGGTCGACGCTATATTTCCTTCCTACTGCCGAAAAATTCCTCACATCCGCCTCTTTACACTCCTTTAATGCGGCCTCCATTAGAGTCATAGTTGTTGTGCATTAATTCGTTGAACATTGCGTGTTTTCATGGATTTCGACGTTCTCGAAATTTGAGGTGTGCACGTGACCGACCGTGCACAGCACCGGCCAGTCTTCTATCAGCCAACGTCGGCCCGGCAGCAGCGGCCGAGCGATCCAAAGCACAGATGCCGTGGGCCAGACCACAGATCGACCGTCGCCTCCTACCACTCCACGTCAACGTGCTGGGGTCACAGCACGCTCCCTTCTCACGCTGACCAATACTTTCAGCGACCGCTTCATGCGTTCCGTTGACAGTGCACAGGTACCAGCAACACGATACCTAGTCATAAGTATACATGCTCCATGTCTGCTCTCCACATCCCCTCATCCTCGATCGATCCAAAGGACCCTTTGATCTAGTGATCCACATCCTCCCAAGCCCTGCCCTTGACCTCGTTTAGTTCCTCCACTGTCATGATCTTGCCTGTCGTGACTGCGTACTCATCATTAGCATCGCCCTTCGCAACTTTTTATTGTTCACAGAGAGAGGAGGGAGAGACTTACAATACCCCGCATGAATCTTCGCGTCGATTTCCACCCTGCTGTCCTCAGGAATCATCTCGTCGGGAATCGGTACGCGCTCGTGGATGGGGATGCCCTGCTCGACGATGGCGTCGTGCTTCATGTTGGACATAGACATCATGCGGTCGATTTTCGTGATGCCGAGCCAGTGCAGGATGTCGGGCATGAGAGCTTGGAATCGCACTGTTACACACGAGCGTCAGCGAATGGATCTAGTCGTTGAGAGGGTGTATCGACGGGGCTGGCACGACTCACTGTCTTTCACACCGGCAATGTTCTCCGTTCGCTTGAAGTACTCGCTCGCACGATCCAGTCCTCGTTTCCGTGCGTTGTACACCAGATACTTCGTGACTTCACCCAGTGCTCGTCCCTCTTTGCGGAAGTAAATCACCACTCCACTACCGCCTCGTTGTGCTTCTTTGACCGCCTCCTCGATTCCGAAGATGAGGTATGGACGACACGTGCAGATGTCCGAACCGAAGACGTCGCTGCCGTTGCACTCGTCGTGGACACGTAGTGAGAGTTTGACATCCGGGTTGGACATTTTCTCGGGGTCGCCGAAGCAGTAGACGGTCAGTCCGCCGATTGGAGGCATGAAGAGTTTGATGTCGTTCCGCGTGATGAGTTCGGGGTACGAGCCGCCCGTGTGCTCGAAGAGGGATCTGCGGAGTGTTCCCTCGTCGATTCCGAAGCGTTCGGCCACGCCGGGGAGGTACCAGACTGGTTCGACGGCGAATTTCGTGACGTTGAGTTCGCCGGTTTCGTTGAGACAGATCTTGCCATCCGGCACCAGTCGCCCTTGTCGTACACTCTCCTCCAACTCCGGGACTTTCATGTGCGCCTTGGTGATGGCAATGGTAGGACGGATCTCCACGCCTTCCTCGCGGATGATGTCCTTGAACATCCACGGCGCCAGGTGACCCAACGGATCCATGGCGACGATTTTCTTGGGGTCTGACCAGGCGGGAAAGGGGCCGATGTGTACGGCTGGCTCGGTGTTGGTGTAGTCTGGTTTGTGGGCGGTGTCGATTTGCTTCGCGGCCACCGCGAGGGCGTAGTAGATGCTGTAGGAGCCGCCGTGAGCGCCAATGGCGTTGCGACGGCGGATGGTAGACGGGTTGCGAGATACCACTACTGGACCGCGGGTGGCAGGGTCGCGCGCTCCCCATTGCATTGGAAGAGGGTCGACGCCTGCTTGGCCGGGATAGGAAGTGAGGATGATTTTCGAGGTTGTTGTGCTCGGACGACGGGCGGCAATGGCATCGGAGGATCCGTTGGGCGCCTCCTTTGGAGTCTCGTCGATGGAACTGATGCTGTCTCCTTGGTGACGACTGCGAGGAGGGAGTTTAGGACTGCTGGGACCGATCTTGGGACTGGGATGGGAGGCATCATGAGCAATGCCGGTGCTTGATAATTTTACTCCTGCGAGGGCATTGACTCGGCCGTTGATGGCTTCTATGGTGGTTCCGAGGATGGCATCTTTCTGTTTGAGGTCTGCTTGACCTTGCTCGAGCTGGGTGAGCTTGGTGAGGATGGCATCTAGCTTTGCATCGACATCCATGATGAGTCTTGTGATCTGGTGGATTCGGTAGTCTTGTGACTTGATGGGAGGACGTTCTGGCTTCCGTTATCTCCTCTGACCAGACAGCGGTCAAGCAAGCATTCCACGTATATGCCAAACAATGCCACACAATACGGGAGAGCAAAGAACAAGCGACTGGATGTTTGGTGTGTACAAGAAGGGTTTGATAGCACAACAGATTGTGTGAAGGAGGTACGTAGAATGGAAGACTACAGGAGGTCATGCGATGTATCGTTTCGGCACGCGTCTGATGATACCGCTTATCGTCTCGTCCACACGGAGCTGGCCGGCGGTGGAGACGCGGAGAGGAGGTGAATGCCGCACAATAAGGTTGGCGCTAGACGTCGATCAAGCCTGCTTTGTCATCCTTTGCTCTTTCGCCGACTTCTTGACCTTCAATTGCTTCAATTCCACCCTGGCAACTCCGACCTCACCACAACATCAACTCGTATCGCAAACATGGTATGCGCGCACGAGATGCCTTGTGGTGACTTCAACGCTGACACTCTCCAGGGTAAACGCAAGTCCTCCTCCAAGCCGCAAGGCCCCAAGAAGGTACGCTCCTCCCTTTCATGCGCCGGCGCATTCCAATCACGACTGACACCTCCCAGCGCGAAGCCCTCGCCGTGGCCTTCAAATGCGTCTTCTGCAACAACGAATCCTCCGTGACCGTCAAGATCGACAAGAAGCAAGGCGTGGGCAATCTGTCCTGCAAGGCGTGCAACCAGAACTTTCAGACCAGCGTTAACTGTGCGTATTCCTGCGAGCACTCACTCCAACCATCCACCACTGACACCTGACTCCCAGACCTCTCCGTCCCTGTGGATGTGTACTCAGACTGGATCGACGCCTGCGACGCCGTGGCCAAAGAAACGTCCGACACCCGCGGTCCCGCTCCTCCGAGCTCCTCGATGCGCCAACCGCAACCCCATCCGAGTGCGCGCGCGGGATTGGCGCCGGGGGAGAAGTACACAGCTGAGGACGAAGGGTTCATCGATGATGACGATGCGGATCCTGAGGCGGATTTTGCTGATGATTGAGAGGTGTAGAGAATCGAGGATCGAGAGAAGCAATAGCACGCCAAGGATGCAGAAGCGCAAAAGAAAATACACTGGTCATGATTTTGATGCCGACGACGAAGGGAGGGCTCCAAAGAAGCCGCGATAGCATGCGCGAGACTCGCTGCAGCCTTTGACTTCGCCAGAGCCGGTTTCGAGACGTCCCTTCGGGCGCAAGACTGACAGAGATTTGGCGCAGCATTCGGCAGACATGGCAGCGAGCGATGAGGATGATATCTCCCGTATTTTCGTGTAATATGGGAGATATCAAGGAAGGAAGGCAGGCGATCATGATTTTCAGGGAAGCGGAGTGAAATTCAGGAGGCTCATCTTTTGACCATTCATTGAGGTCATCCTTTTTGGCATGACAAAATCGCGTGAGGCTCTGGCCGCAAAGAAGCAGAGAAATCATTACGTACTGAAAGCGAATCCAGGCACGATGTTCACAAATCCCGGGCTTTTGCAAAATTACACTGCGATCACCATCGGTCGAGTGACGCTCATCGGTGCTACGGTAACGTGAGTCTCTTCTGATTCGGGTCATATCACAGCCGCTGCATCGCGGAAGATCTTATGTACGATGAGCTTGCGAAGGTTGGGGATGGTAAGTGCAGACCATTCTGTCGGACGGCCACTGATCCTCACACGCTGAAACAAAACTCCACATGTGTTCTGTAGGCCACCCAGGACGGTGCTCGCAATGTCTCGTCGTGCGGTTTTCGACGAAAATGGCTCATGGCATTCTTGACGTATATCCGAGCCAGCCTACTCGCAGGAGATCATCGTGAATCGTCAGCATGCCAGCCTGATGCAATCAGCTTCGAGGGCGCCTCCTTTTGGGACCTCTCTCTCGGCAGACATTCATGTCTACCAGAGCTTGCGTCCCACGCAGCCGCTGATATCAAAGGAAGAAGTCAGGCTTCACTCTGAAAGCAACATCGCCGTAACAAGAGTCATCGTGGTCGGCTGTAGACGTTTTTGGTGGCACTCATGCATGTATGGCAAGAGGCCGCCTCGTTGCCTTGCTGGGAGGCTATGCACAACGCCGACCGAGTGCTACTCCTCCCTAGTCTCAGCCGCACAGACTATACTTGGCGGCGCTAATCCCCTTCGGGGGCACCTTCCTATATAGTCTGAGAGCGCAACAGCTGAACCAGGTAATAGAGGGTTAGCTGAAATCCGAAAATCTGAATATTGGTCTGAACGTCTATCTAACATCTAGAAACGATTCGTATAGGTTGTAGTATTATTCTAATATAATTTGTTTACGCCTAATCGTAATAGTCGTACCCTTAGTCGCCTATAAGCAAATACCTAGTCGCTCCTATACCTCCCGCTAGCCCTTATACTCTACCTACCTTACTACTACTATCTAACCTAATACTCGCTAGATCGCTCTCTATCTATACTTACTATATCTAATACGTATCTAGCGCTTATTTCTAGCGCTTAGATAGCGAACCTTGTTCCTCCTATAACCTTATTCGAGCTATCTATTCTACCCGTACTTATGTCTTCTCTATCCACTATCTCGCTACGTCTATACTTCTCTACTCGGTAGCCTATATACCGCTATCGAGTCCTAACGAGGCCGAATAGGAACCCTAGCCTAAGACCTAACGTCTAGTAGACGCTAGTAGTGTTCTATTATACTCGGGCCTCTAGGAGACTAAATCGCTTAGCTAAATTATCTCCACCTTCTTCTATCTATTCCTAGTATACGTCGGCTTCGGCTCGTAATACGGAATCCTAGGTACTAGGTATCTACTCGTAGTCTCGCGTGCTAGCTACTAAGTATCCTCGCGGTATAGTAGCGGATTTCTATTACGCACCGAATTAGGTATAGCGCTACGCTAATGTCTACTTCCTATACGTATACTACCTAATTCCTTAGGGCGACGTACTACTAGCTCGTATACGTTGTCGTAGTTATAATCTAGAAAGGCATTCGGCTATAGGACCTTATATCGGACGCGTTAGCGTACTCTCTAGAGAGTTCCTTTACGCGGGTTACGTTCGATAGTGTCTTCGTATTACTAGTATATAGTAATCTTTAGATGTTAGTAGCTACGTATAACTACTTAGGCTCGATACGTACCTAAACGGGTAGTAATAGGTTAGTAGGATAGGCGAAGGGCGACTAATGTAGATAGTTAGAGAAGGTACTTATTATCGAGCCGATAGATAATGTCTAAGGGATAATAGTGTCTAAGAGATAGTTCGTTCGCGCCGTTGCACTTATTTTAACTCCGCGTTATCGTGTTGTTTATCTGATTAATATAATAGTCTACGCCGGTGTTCGGGGTGCGTAATGTCTAATTGCTTCCTTCGTCCGTGTTAGTTGTTATATATTCTCGTTAGACCGTCTAGTAAATGCGTATATTAACCGTTAGTCGGTCGGTAGCTAGTATTCTAGCCTAGTGCTCTACTATATTCAGCCCCGTCCCTTCCGTATTGCTATAAGCCCTTTGTCTTGTTCTCGGTCTATATTATTAGAGGCCCTAGGCGGAGCTACTTAGCTACCCGTCTACTTATAAATCTATACTATTAGGGACTCCGTTAGGCGCTAGCCTAGCTAAAGGCGGCTAGTAGGTAGTAATCCTTAATATGCCTAACTAACGTAGTAATGCACTATTACTAGAGCCGACGCAGTACTAGCTAGACATATCTCGACTAGGAAGCTAAGGCTCTAGCTCCTTCTTTTAGTTACGTTACTATATATGCAACTTTTAATAAGAACTAGTGGACGTAAGTAGGCTTTTAGTGTTTAATTAAAATCCACTTAACTAAACGCTCGAGCTATCGCTTATAGGGCTATCCTAACGATAGGTAAGCAACTAATAGTAGTACTAGTAGCTTAGTGCACTTCGCTATCGAAAGGGACTCGCGTAAGGGTCTCGCTAAATTAACGCTAAAGACGACACCTATAGGGCTATCCTAAAGATAGGTAAGCTATAAGGGCTGCTAATGTCGCATCTTATAGAGCCGTAAACGTGTTTATGAAATTAGTTAAAGTAGTTAACGCTCGCGCTCGCTACCTCCACTTTAGTTACTAGATTTCCTTCCACCCTTCTTCTTCGGGTTTCCCTAATTCTAGTACGAGAAGATGCTAAAAACGTTCCTATTTAAGTCGATTAAACCCTTATTCCTAGTCTTCTTTAGAGTCCGGTTAAATCCGGGCGAGTCCGGATTAAAGAAGTTACCTAGTAGGTTGCCGCCCCGCGAAATATATATCCTAGACGGGGTGTTATCGTATACTAAGAAGTCCGTATAGAAGGCCTTCCCGCTTCGGTTAGTGGAGCTAGCCGCCGGAGACTAAAGACCCTACGCTAAGGACGAAGTCCGGGGCGTCTTCTTACTCGCTAGCGTCTTCGTCTAAGCGTCGTCGAGGTTCTACTAACGACGGTTAAGCTCTTCCTTCTACCTCTTTAGCTCCTTCTTAGCCGCCTCGGCGGCTTTATTACTCGTGCGACGAGTCCTAAATCTAGTAACCTTAGACACGTCCTTTATGTCCGTATCCGGATTATTCGTACGACGTCCTATTAAACGGGTCTTTATGCGAGACTTCCTAGCTACCGCTAACTCCGGTTCTAATAGCGGTAGGAAGCTTACTAGCGCCCTTCGGGTTGCTAGAGTAGGGGATAGGTCCAGAAGGTTCGGCGTCTAGCGACCTAGACGTTGCTACGTAGGCTAATCTTCCTC
The DNA here is from genome assembly GCA_026122155.1 of Zymoseptoria crescenta. NCBI lineage: Eukaryota > Fungi > Ascomycota > Dothideomycetes > Mycosphaerellales > Mycosphaerellaceae > Zymoseptoria > Zymoseptoria crescenta. The sequence continues at coordinate 18,528 of JALRMM010000438.1, forward strand.
GTTAGAGGTATTAATAATGTGCGGGTCCTCGCTAATTAGTTTGCTAACCGCACGTGCCGCCTCCTTTAGAGCGCGCTTTATGCACTAAGCGTACTCTACTACATTATCGCGCGAGTTATATTAGAATAGAACCAATATAGCCGACGGCTTCGCGCGCTTAGCTAGCGGTTTATTGTCGCGGCTAATGTAGGACACTATCTTAGGGATGTTAGCTATGTCGAGTAACATTTCAGAGACGCTTATGTCGGCCTCTACTACTAGTAAAGCTAGACGGCTCTCCTCCCCCTACTAGTATCCGCTAGCCTTGTTCGCCTCGGCCTGGCCGTACTCTATCCGCTATCTAGCTATTATTCCCTCTATTAGATTAGGCGTTGCCTACGCTAGAGATTGTCTAGGCTTTAGTAGTAACTTAATTAATGTGCACTTGTTATAGTTGCCGTAGAGTAGGCAGTTAGTATAACTACCTCCGAAAAGGTACTCTCCCGCCTTTCTCTTATCCGGATCTAGGTAAGGCTAGATAATGCAGTCGTTTATAAATCCAAGCGGAGCGTCTATAGGGCCGTAGCGCTTATAGGTCCTAGTAGAAGAGACGATCTTGCCGCCTATCTAGAACGTGGCCAGAATCGCTACTAGCTTAGTAGCGGAGTTTATAGGCACCTACGAGTATATACTATCGCGGAAGCGTCTAATAATCTCGACGTTAGACACGAGCACGTACTCGCGTTGTTTAGAGCCCTCTACTAGGTCCATAATGCTTAAATAGACCTTTCCTTTTAAAGCGACATATAAATTAACCTCTTCGAGTATAGTGCCGTCCTCCTAGTAGATAGTAGCGTAAAGACCGCGTACGAACGTAACGATAGTGTGCTTATTAATAATAACGTTATCCAGACCGAACTAGTTCTTCTAGAGCTAGTCGTAGTACTCGTTTAGCATCTACTAATCGACGTACGCAACCGGACCCTAGGACTTCGGCTTGTTAGGTGCTATAGTAAAGCTGTCTGTGTGTTAGTACATCTCTATAATCTCTATTGTAATTGAACGTACACTTAAAGATAACCTAACGATAATGTAGTCGGTCGATTAACCGCGCGAGTAGCTAGCGAGGTTAAATAGATAATGTAGTAATGGACGGATAATGTAAGGATAGATAAAGGGGTGGAAGGGCAGTCGGATAGTGTAGGAAGGTTAATAAAGAAGGAAGGAAGTTTAGCAACTAAAGTTAGGTAGAAGTAGTTACCCTACTGCCTCTACGAGCTACATAATCAACGTCGTCGACGTAGTACGTGTACGCGTGCGTAGTTAGTCGTATAACTAATCTATATCCCGTAAAGGGGGTCTGCACGTGAATTGTTTGTGCTAATGCATAAGTGGATAGTTAGTAAGTGTATAAGTGTAATATTAAGGGCGTCTAATGCGTATACGTAATAGGTATAGTAATAGCATTACTACCGGTAGGTAAGGTTAGTCGCTATTAGAGTAAACGTCCGAGTTAATATCGGTATCGGGATCCTAGGGGGTCCTTATTAGTCCGGGTGTAAGGTTAGTTGCTACTATCCGGCGGAGGTAAGGATCTGTTATCGGGTCTAGCAGTTCTATGTTTACCGGTATTAGATCTTAGTCTGTCTATACGATCTAAGAGTCCTTTACAATAACGTTCTTATTAAATCTCTCTAGTCGACTACTACCCTTCACGTTGCCTACTAGGTTCTTAACGCCTATAGTATATAGGTCTATAGCGTAGAAAGGTACGACTACGTTCGCATTAGAGTCGATTAGCTTCGTCGGTAGTGTTTCCTAGTAATAGATCGTTGCGACTATATGTATCTCCTCGAGAGATTTTAGGGATGTATGCTTAGTATTTATTACCTCGCCGAAACTAGCCTCGATTACCTCTCGTAGATAGCCGGTATAGGTTGCTAGGAGTGTAGCTTCTTCCAGTTAGTTCTCGACGTCGAAGGTGCTATTGCGGCGGCTAGTTATTAGTGTTTTTAGGTATAGGTTTAGAAATTCGTTCGCCCTATCGATCTCGAACTAACTATCGTCTACTCCGGCTATGTTTATAAGTCTGTTTGCTAACATAGCCCGCTATAGGATCGGATAGGACGTCTCTATGTCTATTAACCACTTTATCTATAACATAATAAATGCATAATTCTTGTGTAATCTAGCGTAAAAGATTAGAATACATCGGTTAATTACCCGGCGAAGTAGTCCGATGTCCGCATACTTTACGGCTCGCGATAGTATATAGTATATCTCGACGACGTAGAGAAATCTAACGTAGTTCCTACGCTCTTCGTTACTATCGGCCCTAGCGGTAGCCTTATTAGTCGTACTACCCTTTTTCGACTAATGCCTTTTAGATAAGTACGAGTTCTTCGCCTTAATAGTATCCCCTTCTAGGTAGTCGGGATCTAGGGAGCGGGCCTTTCGCGAAAAGGCCTTCTAATAGACCTTATCGACTAGTTCGGGGAACCCTCGACGAGTAAGCGCGCGTATATAATTCGATATCGCTACCGGACTATATACGGCTAGTTTAATCTCTTCGTACACGAATGCTAGTACCCGGGCGTTAAAACTGTCTAATATTAGTCGCTCTAGATAGCTATAGGGTATATAGAACGATAGGCATATCTTCCTCTCTATTAGCCCTCGATAGACTATTAAGGATAATTTGGCGGTATAGCTATCTCGCCCGTTAAAGTTGTTCTCGATCGCCTATATAAGGTACATCTTTAGATAGAACAACCCTAGTAATAGTAGCACCTATTGCAACTTATCGAACGTATTATCGTTCTCTCGAGCCTCTTTAAGGCATGTTCGGATGTTCTTTATAGACAGTTAGTCGCTATATATTAAGAATATAACATTCGTCCGATTATATATATAGCGTTCCAGTTTCTCCCTTAGTAACTAGGTTCGTAGGATGCCGCTCGGCAACGTATTTAGTAGCGTTCTAGGTACCCCTAATTAGCGGTCGTATATATTATAGCTACCCGGGACTAACAAATTGCGTCCGCCAGGTAGGTTACTATTACCTACTATCGAGGATAGCGCCTAGGAGCTCGTAGCGGTGCTCTGGGATAGCTAAATAATAGACTAGGTCGCTAAACATGGTTGTTAGGAGGTCGGAGGAGAGCTCTAGAACGCCGGATACTACTATTAGGATAGCTAAAAAGTAGACTGGGATGCCGGATACTACTATTGGGATAGCTGAAAAGTAGACTAGGATGCCGGATACTACTATTAGGATAGCTAAAAAGTAGACTAGGATGCCGGGTACTACTATTAGGAGGTCGAAGGAGAGCTCTAGGATACCGGGTACTACTATTAGGAGGTCGAAGGAGAGCTCTAGGACGCCGGATATAGCTGCTATAATAGCTAAGATCTAGACTAGGACGCCGGATATAGCTACTATAATAGCTAAGATCTAGACTAGGACGCCGGAGTTAGCTGTTATAATAGCTAAGATCTAGACTAGGACGCCGGATATAGCTACTACGATAGCTAAGATCTGGACTGGGACGCCGGATATAGCTACTACGATAGCTAAGATCTAGACTAGGACGCCGGATATAGCTACTATTCGACGGCGCCGCTATCGTCGGTAGGAGTACGAGTCTTAACCGCGACTATACTAGCCCCCGGGGACTATGCTTCCTACTACCATAGGAATTCGTTATACATATCTCGGTATCCGAGTTGTCGCTTAAGTATGTTCTTAATTACGGCATACGTGCCTTTAGTCGTCCCTTCGTACTCGAATATAAGATTTAGGGTATACGTTACGCTTTTCTATCCCTTTAGTCGATCGAGTATAGGAAACGTAGGGAAGCTAGCAACATTATCCTAGTCGATCTTCTTGTTTTTATGCCCTCTACCCGTAGCGGTCTCCCTACTAGTGCCGTAGTTAATACTAGATATTCTAGTCCGATTCTCGCGACGTAGAGGAATATCCTCCGCGGGGGTAATAGTACCTAAATACTAAGCAACCGCATCCGGGTATAGTCTAACGATAGCCGAGGTAATAAGATTATACGATATTTGTTTCTAAACGGTATCGTATCGATTGCCGTCGCCTTCGAGTATATCCGCGAGCTAAAGGGGCTTATCCTCGCGAAAGTACTCTCGCTTTAAACTAGATAGTAGCACCTCGATGCTTTTAAGCACTATGCCGGTCGTAATATGCTTTTGTAAAGGCGATAGGGTCTATAGCAATGTAAGAAACGCCCAATATCCACTGGATAAAAGGTAAGACTAATTCTTGTAGAATTTAATATGCGAGCGCAAGCCCTTCGCCTTATATGCGGTAGGCATGCGCTAAGCATTCGTTACCTCCTTAGTTATATAACCGAAGGATAACTTCACTCGACCCGGATTACCACCTTTAGTAGTAATCCTTATAGCAGTCCTTAGCGGTGCTATTATAATTGCCTCCTCTCCTTATAAGCGTCGTCCTCGGCGCGCTTATAGGGGATTTAGTAGGCTTACTTCGTAATTACTTCGCGATTACTTCGCATGTTATACGGTACGAGCCTATATATATACATCCGGTAACTTATTAGTTAGCCCGGCGGCAGCGTGTATATATCTATGCCGTCTGCTATAAACATTGCTTCTATAACATCCACTTCCGTTTAATGTATTCCTAAGTTGTTAACAACAACATTAATAAACATAGTAGATCGAGGGTGTCTAGGCGATAGCAAGTTTCCATACTTGTTTACCCTCTATTTTTCGGAGCTAACTTTCTTAGACACTACTACCTTCGCATTACTCTCGCTTGGACTTCGTACATCGTACGCGGTGTATTATAAGTATGTCTAATCCTTCCTCGGCCGAATGTCGACTCTTAATAGAGCTCGATAAAACCATACCGCCTCTACGATAGTTTCGCGCAGTTTCCGTTCCTCTAGCTAAGAAAGATCTCGCTTAATCTGGCTATTAAAGTAGTAAGACTACTATACCGATAGCTAAGCGGTATAATAACCCTCGGGATCGCTCGTCCTAGTAGTAGAACCTTCTAAGCGGCCTAGCCTATGCATTACGGACACGTTAACGGACGACTTAATAGGTAAGCGTATCTATAATTATCTCTAGCCTATGCTAATCCGATTATAGTATACCGATTTGGCGTAACCTACGAACCTAAGGTACGCTCGCGCGACTCCCTTAACTTAGGTTCGGTCCTACCTAATAAGTCGGTACGGCTATCGGAGCCTCGAAAGAGATAGCGACCTATACGGCCTAAGCGTAAGAGCCTTTAAGACAGCTTCTATAAGATGTACTAATTACTCTAATAGAATCTAATAAGGATACGCTACGCACGCACGCGTCCTTCGGTAAACGTTCGTCGGCGAATATTCTAACTCCTCGGAAATCTTCTAGTATTAAGAAAGCTAATCTAAAACGCGGCCGCGCTATAGCTAGCTTTAAAGACGGTAACGAAGTTGTTACGTCTTCATCTAAGAAGCCTCGCACTTCGTCCTGTCTATAGACAAAAGCTGCTATTACTAAGGGAGCTAATGCTCCTTAGACTCCAAAAACTCCGCGCTCGAGAAAGGGGGCTACGAAGGCTCCGGCTACGGAAGTTTCTCCTATTATTAAGAATAACAATAAGGACGGTAAGACTGCCGAGCCTCCGGCTACGACGTCTCTAAGTAAGGCGTATAAAGGTCCTCCGCCGCCTACTTATCCGAAGGTACTATATAGCGTCCGTCCTCCTCGTCCCTACTAGCGCTATACTAGCTATATTAGCAAAGGTAACCGCGGTAACTACTCTCGCGCGGTCGACTATAATTGCTCGTATACCTTAGTGAAGATCCGCTATAAAGGGTGCAAGTAAGTACTTCGCTATCCCTTCGGCTTACATTTGCTAACTATCCGTAGGAGTGCTAAATAGGACTATAAGGAGCTCCCGCTCGGATACCGTATCGCTTAGGACGCTACGGAGATAGCGCTATTAGATCTTTGCAACTTAAACGATAAAGCTACTATCGAGGACGTCGATGCTACTCGCGAGGACGCTATAGAAAAGATCGTAGTCTTCTATTAGTTTCTCTCTAGCGCTTAGTAATTTGAGTTAAAATAGGCGAAGACTAATCCTACTCCTTAGCCTATTCTACTTATCGGCGAAGGCTTATAGAAGGTCTCCGATATCGTAGATTCTCTATGTATCCTAGCGGAGTTAGCCGTTCTCGTAAGTCTCTCGCATCCCCTTCGTACACTACGCGCTAACTATTATTTTAGGTCGTTCCGATAATTCCCGTAGGACATCGCGACTTCGAAGGTATCCTCGTAGCACTCGCTAGTAACCGTAAGCTATACGATTAGAAGAGCCGGTTCGTAGCTAGCGACCGTAATAATAAGGTTGGCACGTTTAATAATGTGGGGGTAGTAGCATCTATACCCGTTATAGCGCCTACTCCTAAGGATAATAAGGATTTATAAGGTATAGGATAGGCTTTTTCCTCGAAGAGGGTAAGCACTCGTAATAGAGCGGCGCCTTTAAAGTCTCTATAGTTACGACGTGCATATAGGTTAATAACTATTCAAGCACGATTACTTTTTATTCTTAGGTAATGTCTTCGGCTACCGTTCGCGCCTACTATGCTTAGGTTTCGCCTTAAATATATCCAAAGCTTCGTAGTCCTTAACATTATTATAGGGCTCGAATGTAGCATACTCCTCTAGCTAGCCCTTCCACTTAACGAGATACATTATCTATCCTTTGACCTTCTTAGCCTATAGGATCTCTTTAACTTCCTACTCTCCTACTTTATCCGCGACTAGTATTCTCGCAACCTCTTCGGGGTTCTCGTGCCTAGTCTACGGCTCTAGAAGGGAGACATAGAATACGTTGTATATTCGTGTCGTGTTTAGCAACGCTAGACAATATAATTACGTACCGATAATGTCGATTACGCGGAACGGTCTAACGAACTTTAGTCCTATCTTCTTCTTCGGAAGGTCTATCTTTAAGTTCTTAGTAGAGAGGAGTATAAGGTTACCGACGACATAGCTTCTCGCTTTGCGTCCCTTGTTATAATGCTTCTTTTATATTACTATAGCATACTCCTAACGCTCCGTTAACCGTTCGTGTTGCTCTCGTAACCGCTTCGCTATATCTATAGCTACCGGCGCCCTTCCCTTAAGAGTCTCGTCCCGAGACGATAATAACGTAATAAGGTTAGGATTCTAACCGTATAGTGTATAGAATAGGCTCTGTTTCAGAGTCCCTTGTAGACTATTATTGTAGGCAAATTCAGCCTAGTGCAACACCTTCGCCTACTTAGTTTAATCCTCGCCGATATAGATGCGAAGGTACTACTCGAGGGTCTAATTCGCCTTCTTAGTCTAACTATCTATTTAAGGATAGAACGCTATTAATAGCTTCCTTTTAATCTTTGCCTTAAAGTAGAAGTTAGACTAATAATAGCTCGTAAAGACAGAACCTCTATTACTTATAATGCTTCTCGGCACGCCGAAGAAGCGAATTACTTCTCGCTTAAGGATACCTATAAGATTAGTACTCGTGCACCGCTTGGTTATAGGTACGAATCTTACTATCTTAGTATATCGGCAAACAACTATAAGCATAGTAGTAAACACGGAACCGTTTAGCTTACTCGGAGGGAGATCGGTAATAAAGTCTATGGAAATGTCTTACTACGCTCTTCGTAGAAACGTAAGTAGAGCTAATACGCCGTAGGGCCGATAGTGTCGCGCTTTGTTTATAAGACATTTATTATACCTAGTAATGTATTTAGCGACGTCTATTAGAAGACGTGGCTAGAAGTATTTGCGTTTTATTAGTTCGATAGTCTTATCTTTACCGAAATAACCGGCCAAGGGATTATCGTAATATATATACATAATCTGCGCTCTTAATGCGTAATCCTTAGGGATGTACATAGCGTCGCTATAGTATAATATCCCATCTCTACTTATATACTCGTATCCTAACTCGGATCGATACGTAGAGTTCTGTACCTCTACTTTCGTAAGTAGTTCGTAAGCCTCTCGGTCGAGCTTTGTAATAGATCTTACGTAGTCGTAGAGTAGGCTGGGAATATATATAAATGGACCGTCCTCTCTAACGATAGTACGTACGACACTCCGAGGTAAGGATATAGCATACGATCCGTCTAACGGCGCCGTCGGCGTCGTGGATATAGTCCTTTTAGACTCGATTGAATCGAAGGTCGTATTGATCCTTCTAATCGATAGGCTATTAGTCTAGGCAAGCGTTGCTATACCCTCTAACTAAGCTCGTAGCTTGTTCTAGAGACTCGGCAACAGCGTATTTAAATAATCTATTATCTCTTTCGTAGTTAGTTCGTAATCGCTTCGGCATAAGGGCGTATCGGCTAGGTTAAGTTTCCCGGCGCGATGCGTAATTATAAAGTTATAAGGCGCGAGCTCTATAGCCTAACGCGCCTACCGACCGTTTAATTGCTTTATAGTTATAAAGCTCTTAAGGTTGTTATAATCTACGATTACGTTAACCGTGTACGTAGTACCGTCCAAATATGGACGCTACTATTTGAACGCCGTAACGACTACGAGCAACTCCTTATTATAAGTCTCGTAATTTATCTCTATAGGAAGGATTTTCCTCGACTAAAAGGCAACGGGGTGCTACTTAGCGTCGAAGAGTTGGGAGAGGATTCCGGCGATAGCAAAATTAGATATATCGGTCTCTATACGTAACCTCTTTACGGGGTTAAAATGCTTTAGGATTGGGGCCTCCTAGAAGGCTCTCTTTAATGCCTTAAACGCCTCTTATTAAGGGGCTTGCTACTCGATCGGACCCGGCTTCTTACCGTTCTTAGCTCCTTTCGAAAGGTCCGTTAAAGGCTTAACGACCTTGGAGTAATAGGAGATAAATCTCCGATAGAAGTTAGTAAAGCTAAGGAACGCTTGAACTTCCTTTAACGTAGTAGGCGTGGGCTACTTAGCGATCGCACTAATCCTGCTAGTATTAATAGTTACTCTATTAGTAGTTACTACGTAGCCTAAGAAGTCTACCGACTTTTTGAAGAAGCTATACTTCTTGAATTAGGTATATAGCCGAAATTTCCGTAGGCGCTCTAGTACTACGTAAACGTCGCAAACGTGTTACGTATAGGTTGCGCTATATATAAGGATGTTATCTAGATACACCACACAGCTTATATTAACAAGGCCTTGTAAGGCGCGGTTAATATATATCTAAAACGTCGCTAGCGCGTTCGTAAGCCCGAAGGGCATTACTTTATACTAGTAACTCCCGTATCTAGTACGGAAGGCAGTCTTCTACCGATCTTCCTTCTTAATAGCGATGCGATAATACGCCTAGGTAAGATCGATCGTAGTATAGTACTCGCAGTTTATTAACTAATCGAGCGTCTCGGCGATTAAGGGTAGCGGGTAGCTGTTCTTAATAGTAATTTCGTTTAATCCACGATAATTAATATAGAGTCGGAGGGTGCTATCTTTCTTTAGAACGAAGAGGATAGGCGTACCCGCCTTACTGTCGCTAACTTCAAACTAATTATTCTTAATGCCCTCTATAAGATACGTGCAAAGCTCGCTTTGTTCTCTAGGCGATTAATAATACGTCTTCTTTAGGGGAGGCGTTGTGCCTAGCTTAAGATTAATCTTATACTCGATCCTATCGCAACG